>JAVHNF010011596.1:0-13742 GCA_034783455.1 Micropsitta finschii | reverse complement strand
CTAATGACCTCTGCCTAAGCAAGTTGCTTAGTCTGGCTTGGTTTGAGGTTCCTGCGTTTGTAGCCCAGGATAGAGCATTTACTTTTGGGCACCTAAATGCTCATTTGCTTTTGGTTAATAATTGGACTAGTTTTAGGTTGTGGCTATTAGGTTTTAATATCTCATAAATTACATGACAATAGCTCTGAAATGCTCCAAGATTTTGGTTCATGTCCTGCACATAAGTAAGGCTACTAGTATCTAGCCAGTATCTCATGTTATGTTTAATTTTGTAAGCCTTCTTTTAATCTGGAGAGAACCATGACTATTCTGCTGTTGAAATACAGCTGAGGTCCTTGTGCTTTCTCTAAAAATGTAGTAAGATACCAGTGAACAAAGTAGAAATAAGAGTGAAGGGATCTCTTTGTATTCTTCTTTTTAAAACTGCTGGGGTTTTTTTTAATACCATCATGTAGATGAGATATGATGAATGATCCCCTTATAAAGTGCATTTAACAACAGGTTCTAATAGAAGAAAGCAATTAAATAACTAATTACTCTTGCATAAGTGTTCTGAAACCCTACCATGTTTCAACTTAATGTGAACCATTTGGGAAAGAGCCCTAAACCTTCTGTGAATTTCTTCAGGATCTAAAAGAACTTCAGAGATGAATCTCCCACAGTGCTTCATTATTTTAATTGATGTAATTACCGTAAGAAACACTATCATTAGCCCACTTTGTTATTTATTAATAAAAAAATCATGTGTAGCACATGATATTTTTCTCAGGCCTTGACATCACCAATAAATAAAGATTTTCTTACTCAGCATCATGGTGACAAGGGCAATTACTAAATATCATCTCACCTCAATAGGCAATCACATAATTTTCTGTGCATTGGTACAAATGACATGGATATTGTCCTCTTTGAGACATGATGCAGAAAGAATGTTTTTGTTTCTGTTTCAGAATATGTTTAGAATATATTTGTTCTGCTTCATTTTTTAATTATTTTTTTTTCCTGGAAATCTACACAATCAATATAAAACCAAATGCATGTTCTCTTTTTGCTAACATTCAAACCCTAGGGGACGGGTTCATAAACTGTTGGCGAGCATTCAGCAGAAGCTCCATGTCTCACCTTTAAGGAATTACAAAAAAAAAAAAAAGGTTAAAACCAAATCTTTGTCCTGTCACTGCTTCCCACTGGGGCAGACAGGCCAAGGTGGTCTGAAACTGTGAAGGGGCCAATATTCAGCTTGCATCAAATGAACCAAAAAAACACAGGAGCAGAAAACCCTGCTCCATTCCTTTACCTACAACATCCTTCCTTATCTACAACAAAAGCAACATCTCCGAAGGACTGGTTAATCATGTATGGGTTGCAAATTACCACCATCACAATCACTTTATTCCCTTTTCATTCTTTCTACTTTAAAACATAAATTAGGTCAGTCTGCAGCTAGATAACAAAATCTAGATAAGGAGATGGATTTGCAGAGAATGGAATGCATAAAAAAGTTGATGCTGCTGTTATTGGAACTGATTACACCTTATCAGACATACTATTATACAGATATTTTCATAGGGGGGATATTTTATCTGAGAGTACTGTGCAGCTAATGTTTCGAGCTTTTCACATAAACGTCTATTGAAAGAAGAAGCTAATGGGTCAAACTGCTCCTTATTGTGGAAGAGAAAGCATTGAGGACCAACAATAAAACTGAGGATATATGTTCATTCAGGCAAGAAACTGGTGAAAATTAGAATATGAGCTAAATAAAGAAGATAATCATGGCTAACCCTGTGCATCTGCTAGCTCACATATACCTCAGCTTCTGTCCCCAGGCACCTTAAGAAGAGGAAATATGACTTGATGCAGAGGAGTGGCTGGAGTATTTAATACAAAGAAATATTTGTGGTAAAGCACTGCTGCTCTTATTTAACAAAGCACTCACTTGGCTGTGACTGCTGCTATATGAAAGATAATCTCCCTACTACTTAGCACTCTATTTACCTGTTTATTATATTTTTCACCCTACTGTTGTTTCAGCTACAAGCAGTTTGAAGCAAGCATGACAACTTTGGTTATTATTTATAATGTTATGAATCCTAGGTGCACAAAAGAAATGTTTATGCAATAATAAAACGAAGTGAAAAAACATAGAACTGCAGTCACGAAATGTTAAGGACAAATATAACTGCTTCAACTGTTTCCTTCCTGTTTCCTAGTTTTGATACTCCTGACTACACTGTTCTCTTTGAGATTGGTAGGACTGAGAAATGATCCTAAGACAGTTACTAGCAGCTCTTTAGGAAGTCTGTCTTACACAGATTCAAGGTAGTGCAATAATACATAACCTTTTATTTTTCTTAATTGAGTCAGAGTCCTGGAGGTTCATACTCTTGAGTTGCAGGATTAAAATCCTGCTATTGGATTTGCCTAGATCTATTCTTGATTATAATATCTTACTGACTTTACTGTGATTCAGCTTCCTGAGTGCATTCCTGTTGACAAAATGGAGTTGTAGCTGATAACCTGAAATCAGAGAAGGTAAAAAAAAACAGCAGGGAGGCAACATGTAGGCAGAAGTACGCCTCTTTCATAATGCATGTAATGCTTGGAGTTTTAGCCCAGAGAATTAGCATTGCTGGAGATGGAGTGATCAAGCTTTCTTTCAATAGCCTATAAAAATATTAATCTGCCAGAAGGTGACAATCATACCTAGAAAGTAAAAAGCAGTATTCTCATAACTATGATTATCTGAAAGGACTGTGAATACTAGGAATTTAAAATTTTCCAAACAAATATATCTTTAAAAGTCTGAAGCCTGCACCAACCCTGAGGATACATGTTATTGCTTTTTTTGCTATTTCTAATAACATTACTGGAGAAGTAAATAGTCTAAGATGATATTTATGAAAACTATAGCAGAGATTGTGGGTCCAGAAGGTAATGCTGTCATATAGTATCTATGCCGTGTATTTAAAAAGCACCAAAACTCTTTCTAAAAGCATTGGTTTGATTATTGTTTCATTTTGCTCACAATACCATACCTTTTTTTTTTTTTTTAAATAATACTTTGTTTCCTTTTCTTAATTTTCCTCCTTTTCCTCAGGTCTTGTTTATTGATAGCCTTTGCACTAATCTGATTTGACTTAGCTGTTCTGTGTCCATTCATACTCTCAACTACATTTCATGACCGGCCCTTCGAAGCAAAGCATCTTTGTATGTCAGCATAACCTGACTGCTGCACTTTCTTTGCCCATTGCTGCCATAGTTTTATACCTGTTTAGGATATAATTTCTCCACCTGAGCAAATTTTAATGACAGGCTGCTACTCACAGGGCAGTTGAGACTTTTAGAAGTAAATCTTGATAATGTTCCTTTGTTATCTCCCACAGTGTCTGAGCAGAGCAAAAGCACAGGGATGAAGGATCATTTATTTGGTCAAAAATCTTGATTAAGCAAAAATAAGGAAAGTTTATGATGCTTTATTTAGAAATGGAAGACACTGGGAGCTTTGATCTCCTGCACAAATGACTCTATTATTGCAAGTGGCTATCAGTAGCAACAAACTGCCATTCTGCTTCTAGAGACGTTCTGGAATTATCCAATAGATGCTGCTGGATAGCTGGAAATCCTACTGAAGTGTTGACCACGTTGTGCAAATCTTTCCAAATCACATACAAATGAAGTCTGACACAACCTGTCTGCAACTTATTGCCAATCTAGGCATTAATTTGCATTAATAGCTCATGTACAGGTGGTTTTGCAGGTTTCTTTGTTTAACCTAAATGTTAATAGTTACAGAATGTGAATATTTGTCATTGTAATAACTCTTTTCACAATCTTAAGAAGCAACAGTGCTATAAACAAGGCGGCTCCCGTGGTTAAGTATCCAGATATTACAATCCTTATTAAGGGGCATCTTTCAAATTGGTGAGTAGTCATATTACATAAAGAAAACTTAGGAAACATTGCCAAGGTAGGTCAAGCAGCTCCAGTGTGAAGGGTGTAATAGGAATTCTTCTTAAAAAGTTGTAATCATCTAGACATGAATTCGTCACATCTAGACGACTATTTTTCTGTTTTATAGTTACAGACAGAGATGTCTAATGTTTACAAGTAGCCCAAAGATAACTGAAAGTATTTCTTTGAATTGATATATCACTTTTCAAAGTAAGTGTTGTAGAGCTTATTCATAAATAATAAGGACTAACCCAAATATAGTTCATGGTCATGTTGTTGTGTTGGAGATGATCATTAAAATAGCATTCATATCAATAGCTAAATTAGTAAAACTGAAAACAAAAAAATCACAAAATCAACATAGACATAACTGTAGATAATTCTACTTATACAATCCAAATATGCTGTAACCATCCCATTCATATCTTTTGGTCATGGTCTTCACAAGATGTGAACTCAGTCTTATGGTGCCTAAACTGTAGAACATTATTATTTTTAAGATGCCCATAAACTGCCTGAAGACGGGTCTACTCTAGACCTGGCAGGGTGCTGTCTTATCTAAACTGACTGACTGGTAAAAATCGCAACTTTTATTCATTATTTTCTCAGTTATAATGCAGACTATGGAATACAGCTCTGCTGAAATGACAGTAAAGTACATCTGTTTCTCTTAAAGGCTTTGGCAGGGTAGATGGCGGTGCAACTCATATAAAGAAGAAGCTAATGATGACACAGTATAAGAATACAAGGAATATGTCTTTGGCTTCACTTGGATTCACTTAGGAGGGGTGAGAACAGTAAAATAGGACCCATCTGTTAATGCTTGCAAATGGGACTCCACTTTTGAACCAGCTGTCATAAATGACCAAACTGAAGGGCAGTAATACTAGAAAAAAAGATTGAAACAGCAATTGCAACTATTTTGATAATGCATTTTCAGTGAAATGTGGTATGGAATGTATTATCCTATGAACCTAGAATAAGAGCGTGTGCCCATTCTCAGAACTAGAAATACTCAGATCTGTCATTCTTTTATGAAACTAGTAATTATTATTCCCATACTGCATAGTTTGATAGTACACAGGGACAGGCTTGGAGCAGTTGGTCATACTACAAATTACACTAACATAATTGTACTCTTTAAAGAAGTGTTTCTATTCTATGTAACCATGAAATTGATGTGATCCAAAAATGTTAAATTGCATCTTCTTCTAGAACTCAGCAATAGATTCCTCCCAAGAGCAGTATCCTATACATCCATAAAACCTGCCATTGTTACAATTAATGTTCAAGAATTTCAGTATCACAGCTGATTCTGGAAGAGAGTTGCCAAATGTAATTTCCTGTAAAGAAAATTATTGTGGTTTCTAGTTGCCTAATAAGCCTCACACTTTTGACCAGTAGTTTGCTCTACATCCTGCTGTGTTATTAAATGATCCTCAACTAAAGTAATCTTACTGTATAGTGCTAAATTAAGATGACAATGGTTCTCTCAAGTGAAATTCAAGAAACGTCAACTTTTCTGCACTGACACATTTGCGTAAGTAATGAACCTACTCCTTCTTAGAAAGAAGGATGTAATCACTAGAAGTACCACAAAGTAGAAATTATTTGGAAACCAGATGTTATGTCCAAATATTCTAAGCTGTGAGGAGGCAATTATTAAAAATAATTAATTATTTTCCAATCAGTGAAGAAACACAGTAGGACAAAGAAGAGTGGTCATAATTTAAGATTAAAGGAGTTACCCAAAGCAGAAGAATTATATGACAAAAATTCCCTCAAGAATATCTGCAAGTGCAAGGCCTCTGAAGAAAATAAGGATGCGCCGCTATGAGTCAGCTGCTCTTTACCTGTTTCACTTTATATGCATTACTCCCTAAGATGGATGATCAGGAAAATGAGCATTAGTATTTCAAAAAGGCCATGAAGAGCCTAGAATCGTTGAATAAAAGGGTTGGAAGGAACCTCAAGGATCACCTGGTCCAACCATTCTTGGCAAAAGCACAGTCTAGACAAGATGTCCCAGCAGCTTGTCTAGGGATCCCCCAACAGTGAGGAATCCACCAGTTCCATGGAGAGATTATTTCAATGTCTGATTGTTCTCCTTATGAAAGAATTTCCTTTTGTGCCCGGTTGGAATCTCCCTGGGAATAACTTGTACCCACTAGCCCTCATCTTTTCCATGTGACTCCTTGTAAAAAGAGAGCCTCATCTTCTTTATAGCTATCTAAATACTGGAACATGGGAACTCCTTATAGATGAGTGTCCTTCCCCATGCAATGTTCAGAAATACTTAGAGGTACAACATCAACCTGATGGTGCAGAGCACCTGGTGAAAAGACTGTCAGAGAAAACAGCCTTCAGAAATTCTGACATGTCTCTTGTTCCCTCTCTACACTGCTGCAGAAATTACACTGCCAATAGATTTACAAGGCCAGGCTCTTGCAAAAGTCTAGATGATCTTTAAAGGTCCCTTCCAACCCAAACCGTTCTGTGATTCTACAGTAAAATAGTAGGTGGGGTTTAAATTACAAATACAGATTTTGTACCAAAGTTTGAGTCAAAACTATTCCCTCTCCATAATTGTAGGGTCTGGATCAACTCTTTAACTGCTATATGCTATGCCAGCTGGGTATGGATACTGTGCAGGAAAGGCATAGCATTTAGTCCTCAGACGATTGACAACAGTCATGATTATTGAACTAAACTTTAAGATATTGTCTGGGTAGCTGTTGCATTTTTATCCTTGCACAGCACCTACCAAGCTGTGACAAACAGCCATGCTACAGAAACAATGTTTTTTCAATTGCTTTTACCAGTGTGGTGATAAGAGACTGACTGCAGAGCTTCAGCTCCTATAACTTAGTATCTCTGCAGTGACTTCAGTGATTTTAAAAGGACTTTGACCTGCTGCAAGTCTAGCATTGTAACATCATGACCTGTAAGATATAAAGTTAAATTTTATTTTAATTTTCTATGTAAAATTCTCTTTCAAAATTCACTTCTTATCACACAAAACAGTACAAAGATTGAGAAGGAAATGTGTAATTTGTTTAGAAATATTAACATTACTGTAAAGGAAGTTGTTACTCTGTGACAATAGGTGCTGCTTCTTTCTCTAGGAAGTACTCTGAAGTCCTGTGTTATTTATGGCTTTTCCCCTTCCCCTTTATTTAGCTGCTTAATATCTGGAACATCATGAAATATATGCATCTTACAAAATGGCTGTTGCTATGGAGACTTCATATATTTAATTTGAGAAGAAACAGCTAAGCTTTCACTTACAAGCCCACAAAAGGTGCTTTGGCAGCCTTAACACAGGGAATGCCTTTTTCTCATTTGCTGTCTTTATATTTCCTAATTTAGTTTTGTTATATATTCACAAAACAAATGCTCCCACTTTCATTTTTCTACCACATTCTGTCTGTATTTGAACAGAACAGATTTTTAGGAAATACAGAACGAGGACTTTCGGCTGAGGTAGGAATGGTGGCCTTTTTATATTTCTTGTTAAAAATAGTGCTGAATGTGCTTTAAAGAGAAGAAATTGGTACCCTGAGCATACATAGCAATATTACAACTGGGAAAAAAGTCTGTACTCCCCAGCTATGACCAATTATTCTCTCTTACAAATGCCTTCAATGTTTAGGACTGACCTGCTGAGTTTGGGATGAGTGAAGACACCACTTTTTAAAGATAGCCTAACAGCTATTCCTGATTTACACACAGACTGGGATATAATAGCCAGGTTGAAGTTAAATGGGGCTCTTTAAAATTCTCAACTCCAGCCATTCAACACACTCAACTTTTGCAAGAGTAATTGTGCAAATCGACCAGAACTATCAACTACGTTTATGCTTTCATGAGATTCAAATTTTTTTTTCATACTTGGGATGACGGAACCCTCCCATTTGCACTTCTTGCTTTCAGAAGTGTCAAATGTACTCCCATATATGATGTTTCTTTCACAGGCTTCAGAAGAAACCGTGTTTACTGACAACCTCTACATATTAGGGTAGGTGGAATTCTGCTTCCTCTCTAACCAGCAGTTTTCCCTACCAGAACAGCTTATAATTGCAGCACAGCTGGGGCAAGAGATCACCTTCAGTTCAACAACTGTTGAATGACACAAGGAGGTCTAGTCTGGATAGAAATTCCCCAACACAAAGCATGGCAAGTTATTCAGCCCTGATTTAGGCTCTGAATAGACAGCTAATAGGGTAAAGTCAGGGCTCAGCCATATGAAGTCTGATGTCTCTGTGTTCTACCATATGCTTTAATATTGCTTGTGAATTTCTTTAATAATTATAACAAAATTAATGGGATATCTTGCTGTATCTAAACACAGATTTAATCAGTGTTTTGGTAGATTTGCTTCAACGCTATTTTCACTTTCTGGATTATTATTTTCAAAGTAATTCTGTCAGTAATTCTAAAGAATAAAATGGCAGTATTCGTACAAAACACACAGAACCTGAGATTACTGAATCTCAATGTGCTTAAAAATACTCAAGAGTATCTAAAAGGTTTCAAAGCAGCAGAATATTCATCTGGTAATTCCTGAATGTCTGGGATACTTCTAATGTTTATTCCTCCATTATCTTTTTATTTGAATTTGAACTATCTATTTAATTGCTCAATGTTTAATATAGAAGAAAAAAATGTATGAAATTTAACTAATATGTATTCTGTCAGAAGATGGACCGTAGTTTTTAGATGTGACTTTATGTCCTGGAAAAAAACAACTTTCTTAATAGAGCAAATGACAATTCTAGAACTGATGCCTCAAGGTAGATAAAGCTACAGCAAGTACTGAAATGAATAGAGAGCCGCAGAAGCAATTGCAAGGATGTAGAAGAAATGTTGAAAGCCTTTACATGGCTTTACTCATAAAGGACTCTGCAATTAAGTGAGTTTGGTGGCTGCTCTGGTGGTGTATCAATGGCAATGAAGTTTTAAACCCTCAGAAAACGAATATCAATGTAGCTTCATGGCTACACCCTTAGAGGTACCCTTAACAATGATTAAAACCATTGCCTTATCCACAGAGATCAGGTTCCCACATGAGATGTAAGGATCTCAATCAGTTTGGGAATGGAAGAAAAAAATCACAAAACAAGGACTTGCCTAGGGAAAATCAGGTTTGAGGTACTGACCACATGCTGAGACTTCCCAGTCACAGAAAACATTCTTTCAGAATGGAACAGTAACCTTTGAGTTTTTAAGGCTTTTGAGAGCTGCATACATTCAGTGTGGATGCGAGCTGTGTTGCAAAGTTGAATACTGTGTTAGATTCTCGATTCTTCTGGATTCCCTCATGGCGTGATGGAATGAGTAATTTTATTTTATTTTTTCTTTTTTAATGAAATCATTTCAAACAAGAGGGAATTATGCTTTCTACTATACCATCATGGGAACTCTTGATGTGCATAGACAAGCACTGATAAAGGATAATTCATGTAAATAAGCCATGAATTGAATAAAAGAATACATCAGCTATTCTGCACAGATTTCATAACAGGTTTCATTTGTCTTTTGTGAATGGTCCCTAGTGTCCAATTGGGTCCATCCATACATAAGAAAGTTTAAACTGTGCTGTGTAAACACTGGAGACACATATTGTGGTTCTCCACTAGTTTCCCAGAGCAGATAGCCTCCAAATGAGGTTATAGAAAAAGGAAAACTTAAAAATAAGTCCAACTTCTCAGCAGTGTTCCAGATTTACAGGGAGGGAAAGACTGCTTTTTTCAGGTTAAAACCAAAAAATAAAACACTCTAAATCTATTCTAGTATTATGTTATCTCTTCCTACGAACATACAATTTCTTAACAAGACTTATCCTTTTTGAGTTGATAAGTTGTCCATTCTAGGGATTCTGAGGGACAAAAAATTAGTGATATTTGGATCATGTACCCTCTGAAAGCAATCTGTAATTTTATTGAAAATGAGTATAAACAAACAGCATATGTTCTGCACCTTGAATTCCTCTCCATGGCCAGTGGGTCTTTGCTTTGCCCTTTCCTCTGGGCTCTGTGCAGTTGGCAATGGGAGACAGGTACTGAGCTGGCATTTCCTCTACCTAAACTTTGACTTTGATTTGCATTTTAAAGCATGCATAGCAAAAGCTGTACAAACAAACAAACAAACAAAACCCCCCAAACAAACAAAAAAACCCCACCCACCCAACCAACCAAAATAAAAAAAAGCCCACACCAAACACCCAACCAAACCAACCCCCACTTCCCTCCCCAAAAACCTCAACAAAAACCAGAAAACAAAACCCACCACAGAAAAACAAAACCAAACGAAACCCAACCAACCAAAACACCACAGGGCAGCTAGACATTCTAAGCTTCAAATAGCAATGTTAATTCCTAATTAAGGCAAATTTTAATGGTATAGCAAGCAGGTTTAAAGGGCTGCAGTTACAGATCTATTTCCAGATTCCTATTTTAGGTCTCAATTTCAGATGTTAAGTACTTTGCTTTATTTTAACAATTTAGATAGTCCTGCTGGCTTCAAATAAGACTACTCTTGTGTTTAAATCACTGACAAATCAGGCCCTTAATCTGTGTATATTAAATAAACTGCATTATGTATAAAGAAACTCTCATGACTTGCACTATTACTTCCTGTGAAAATATTTGAGTTAAATCAGTGTCAATGAGATCCACAGCTTAATACATTTGTGAAACACAGAGCTTTATGATTCATGCAGTGCAGCACAAAAACATGTTTCTGTAGCAACAGAAATTAATTTAACATGCAGATGTGATAATATCCTGGAATAAGAGTTCCAAATGATTAACAATGTGTGATGTTTATTTTAACTGATTTTCCTGTAAAATTGCCACTGAGATCTGCATTAATAGTTTCACAGTATTTTATGCCACCAGATAAAATTAGTTTTAATGGACTGTTACTATTTTAATCGTACTTGCTTACAATGTTTCAAAAGGCCTCCTGTAATTTGCAAACACACAAGGTGCAGCTATTTTTTGTTATTTTGCTTTAGGGTTCATTTCGTGGGTTATCCAAACTTTTGCAATGAATTGCAGGGTTTGGCTATAATATTAATCTGAAAGGCTGTACATTTCGCTTGTCTCTTTCAAGGTGTAAACAGATTTTCATGAAAGTCTTAGAATAATTTTTACCTGATCTCAGTGACAGAAGTTTTGTTTTAGAATAGTTTCATTTTACAGCAGAGTTCTGACCCAAGAAAACATAAGCCATGTTTTTCCTTAGCTTTACACAGTCCCACATATTTCAGTCCCTTGACAAGAAACTCAGAATCTGAGTAACAAGCTTTACATGGATGATATCCAAAAGGACTCAATTTCCTTTATTCCTTAACAGCTGAAAAAAGAAAAAACCCCAGAAGTTATTCTAAATCAAAGAAATTTACTCTTGGGCTATTCAAAACCATCCCTACTGTGAATTATGCAGGTTCACTGAGGTCCTATTTGAAACTGTCTCAATCTTCCTATCGTCACTGAGTTTTGGAACCTCGAATAAGTTAATGATACTGGTATGTTAGGAGGAAATTTATATTTATATACTAAGAAGTGTTTTTTTCTGCTGAAATTTAATACTGCTGGTTTGACTAAAGACCCCTCCAGCTGACCTCTGAAAATATACCACAACTATAAAGCAATTAACAAAGCATTAAGACTACACAGATTTTTTACAGTCTGTTGTTATTTGGGTATGCTTTTATCTACTACTGAACAGCCACAAGCAAACAAAATCTGACAATATTAAAAAAAAAATAATTACTGAAATGTTTAATTTCTGCTCTATTTAATTTTGTCTGGTTTTCATTCAGTTTTTTTGGTAAAGCTGGGTTGATATGAGTTGTTGCTCAAGAACCCAAATTTTGTATTCGGAAAGTTTCTGCTTCCTGAATCGCAGAACCCAGCAGGCAGAGTTCCTGTTGTGGTGGTAAATGACAGTTTGAATAGCAGTAGTTTCTAGTTTATATCCATTTGCAAAGAGGACATTCCATTTCAAAGCTATTTCTTAATAACTAAAAGTCAAGAAATGAGATATTGTAAATCCCAAGAAAATACACAAGCATACTTGAGGAATCAATTACTGAGAAGAGAAGATGATACTGGAAATTCAATCACACAACAAAATAGGCACCTCTTTAGCTCCACTCTAAGGTCAGACCACCATGATCTCAGTTGCTGAAGTTTGCTAAGCTTGTAGCAAGCAGCATCTTTCAAATTATATGGCCCTTCCCTTGTGTCAGTAGAAGCTATATTGGCTGTCTAAATGAAACTCTAGTCAAATTCCTTTTCCTTATAGACTCTGTTTTGTTTCTAACTCTGCAAACACATTACTGGAGGCCTACAGGATGCTAAACCAGAAAAAGTTTCTAAACAATGGAAGTCAAAATGAAAGTGCTTGGTCCTAAGCAACAAGAAACAACATGGAACAGAAAGGTTGATTATCACCTATACACACTTACTACTGTGTTTAAGTTGAACTTAGCATGAAGAATTTTATTTTTCTTTCTTGGAAGAGCAAGGGGAAAGTGAATAGTGTTTACATCTGATTATTTTTTTTTTGTCTTTCACACCTTGATTTTCTTTGTAGTCTTTGTGAGTTGGGTAGGGACAGATATGTCCTTTCACTTCAATATTTCATTCACAGTCTAAAGATACTTGCTATAGTAATTAAAGATAATTTTACACTGTGTGCAAAAGAGCATTAACGTATTTCTCCAACATAGGCCCTGAACACACTGTGTGTTTGCATAAAGTCACAGGTTTCAGGTGGTGTTTCTATCAGATATTTCAATGGAAACTGTTCACCCCTAAATTAATCTGACATTGCTCAGATAATGACTTGGACAGTAAGGCTCAGGAGCAGACTGCAACAAAAGGAACTCGGTACCAACCTTTGGGCTATTTGGTGCTGCAGGAATTAAAGTGTGGCGAGTTCAGCATGGTGTTTTACCCGGGCCCAGTTTTACCCCACTGTTTCCAGTGCAGTGTTCTAGCAGTATACTCTGCTAGAAAAAAAAAGAACCCAACTATTAGCAGCAATGATAGTTCATTCAAACAAGACAGATCCTGCCCTTTGCCTGCCAGGAAACCCTCCTCATCATTTGACTGTTGTTGAATTACATTTTAAAATAAGAAAGTTTGTACAAGAGGAAGGCACATAAGCAACTTCAAAAGAAAATGTTTATATTGAATGCCTGCAGATTACACCAACAGGAGATACTCACTCTCTATATAGGTCAATGGCTTTCTTGCTTTGTATTTTTCTACTACTATTCCAAGATAATATGCTTAATATACAGGCAAGTATTCAGAAATCCGTATTTAGAAACCTATAACCAAGCCCTTAATATTTTTTTGGAGCTTCAGGAGCAATATGGCTTAGAAGTATCTTTGTATGTGGAATATTAATGTTTTTGAGTGAATTCATGCAGAAAAGAACCAGTGATTTCAAAAAACATCCACAAAAACCTGTGTAGGTGAACTACAGATTGCCACAGTAATAACTGTGCAACAGAGCTGGGTGATGAGCTGCAAATCCATGGGGAATGATAGCTGGAAAAGTGCTTCAGTTTCCATTATTGTTGGCTTTCATCTACCGTGTGGTAGTTTTAGGCTAATTTCTATGCTAGTTTTTTATTTGAGAGAGAGTCAGAATAGTAGGAAAAAAAAAAACAAATTAATGTTTAAAATGTAGCATTACAAAATTGCTATGACATAAAATCCACATATTACGACCAAAATGGGAAAAGCTAGATACTTTTAGATATGCTG
>JAVHNF010011595.1:7048-19113 GCA_034783455.1 Micropsitta finschii | reverse complement strand
GGCAGAGCATGAGGCTCACAAAGTCCTTGGTCAGCCTAAACATTCTGAGCAGTAACTATAAACATTGGTGTTATCAGTACCGTCCCCAGGCCTAAAGTCAAAAACACAGCGCTATACCAGCTACTAAGAAGAGGAAAAAATTACTGCTACTGCTGAACCCAGGACATTAGCTTATACACAAAGTGAGATACTAAACGCAAAAGCCTTCTCTAGCCCTGTATAGCATGTGCATGCATACTCTGCCCCAGTTCATTGCAACTTATGAAGTTTCTTACCACACTGCTGAAGTCTCAGTATGTCCACATTGCTTTTGGTGGTTGGGCTGAATTTGGAGCATCAATTGGCAAAGCCAAGCGGCTACAATCACATGTGTATTGCAGGAGCTAAACCGACATTCCTTCTGAAGGATGTTCTCTGCACACAGAGTATCATGAGCAGTTATAGTGCAAGTTTTGGTGGTTGGGCTGAACTTGGAGCATCAATTGGAAAAGCCAAGCGGCTACAATCACATGTGTATTGCAGGAGCTAAACCGACATTCCTCCTGAAGGATGTTCTCTGCACACAGAGAGTATCGCGAGCAGTTACAGTGCAAGTTTTGGTGGTTGGGATGAACTTGGAGCATCAGTTGGCAAAGCCAAATGGCTACAAATCACGTGTACTGCAGGTGCTAAACTGACATTCCTCCTGAAGGATGTTCTCTGCGCACAGAGAGTATCATGAACAGTTATAGTGCAAGTTTCTCCAGTTGTGAATCACAGCTGCACCTGAATGGACTGCACTGCCCTCATTAAGAGGACAGAGAGGATGACCAAATCCTCCTAGAAATCCAGTTCTCCATGTCTCCTAAGACTGCTAACAGTGTAAGCTATACACTTGGGCAACGGCTTACATGTTGTGCACCATGATCACAAAAATCTGGCCTTTGGTAATAAAACATAAAAATAGTTAAATCACTTTAATTATCTTTGTCTGCCTGCTGTAGTCACTCTTTTCCTTTTAATTTTTACAGTTTGTCTTGTCACCTCTAATTTTTCTCAGCAGGGATTAGATGGAAACTGGACGCAATGCTCCAATTCTAAGAGCTCATAAGAGCAACCTGTGACACAGATCATAATCATGTTTCGGCACCGCCAAAAAACCATGCATTTGCTATACAATTTGCAAATGCAACGAAGAGCCACATGACTTCAATAATTTGACAATGCTAGTTTTAACCTGTAACCATTTCCTGCACTGAATTGCTTCATGACACTATAAAGCAATTTTTCCTGCACAGCTGGAGGAGAAGCAGCAAAACAAGTGGCTCAGGTATACAGAACTGCACTAAATGCCTATGGATAGGAAACAGTCAGTAAAATATCAAACATAGCCATTAAAACAATTATGATCCCTTCCTGCAGTCTCTTCTCCTCATGTAAGAAGCCATCAGCCATAACCAGTCCTTTTACCAAGCATTTCCGTTTAAATGAGACACAGCTCTAAACTTACTCCAAAATACTGGGATACCCTTTAACAGAAGAGAGGTTGCCAACATGAAACACTGTTTTCAGTATTAGGATGAAAGAGATGTTTTGAAAACTATTTTTTTCGAACTAGAAAGGAGGTAACTTTTGATTTGGTATACCTTTGCTCCATCTTGCCTACTCCTGAAAATAAAGCTTGCATTTTCACTGTGCAATGCCAGAACTTAGATAAGCAGTGGAAGTTGTAAAGCAATTATGATACAGGTTCCTTTAACTCTAGGATTAAAAAAAAAAACCAGAGAGAAAATAGCTCCCCAACTAGTAATTATTTTCTTGGCTGTTTGATCGCCTAAAGACCTGTGAGGAAAAAATAATAATAAAAACCCCAAAAATCAAGTCCTTTCAGAGATAAACTGTCCTGGCTCTCTGGAGTTCATCTATTCACTGACACACATGACATTAAGGAGATCACACACAGGAAAGTGGCACAGAATATAAGGCTCGTTCAGGGAGTTTGTCACTGGGTTTAACTATAAATAAAACCTCATTATTTCAGATAGGGCAAGGAAAGCCTGTATTTGCTTGTGTCATACAGGCTTCCCTGAAAATGTTCCAAATTGAGTATCTAAATATAGGCACTTGAACCAAGTTCCTTTCAGGCCATCAAATTATTGTTCAGCTGGAATTGTTGCTGCTCAGCCACTTCTGTGCTATAAAATAGGGAAAAAAAACTTGTTTTGACAACAGTAAATGAGGACCAAGCATAATAGTAGGTATCCACATTTGGAATATTGTCTTATATTATGCAATTTATAATCAATTAACTTTCTGCAATAATTTCACAGTAAGGATGCAGTGTACACTATCAAGGATTGATTCTGGATTCCAGTTGTCTCCAAGTCAAATAGCATTCATGCAAAGATCCAAGTGTTTGACACCCAACTTACATAATTACCATAATTGTTTTCTTTTCATACTCCTAGTCCCATTTCAGATGAATATACAGATCCATCTTCCCCTTGTAAGAACACTTCCATTCCCTACATACCTTTTAAAGCTTAAAATTGCACAGACAGTGGTTTGGAAGCATGTACAGTGCCTTTCACACATTTTCATGAATCTTTTGATAATGGAGATGCCTGGAGATGACCTGACTTTTTTTTTTCCTGTCTTCTTTCCTCTAACAACTTTTTGAGATATTTCCCCCCCCACAGCTTGCTTACTCTGAAACACAGAATTGGATATTGCTTTTACTAATAACAGAACTGTAAGGGAAATGTCATTTTTATAATAATGCAAAGAACAGTTATGTAAGCATGTGAGTATCTTCGCCAACTAATGCATGTGCTGAATTGTATTATTACACTTACTATTTGCTCTGTCAATAGACTAACATATATCAGAACGCTTGAGTACTTCTCAATTTATCTGCCAAAGAAAGAATTTAATCTCACTTCTGTGCCAAAACTAGTTTTTAAACTCTAATCATCTTAAGCTTTTTCTTTAACTATAATTTTAAACTTATAATCATCTGTGCCTCTCTGTGCCATTTTGCCAATAGCAATGTGCTAAAAAGGGCTATTAATGGTCAGTACTCATAATATTGTGGTGGTTATAGCTAAGACAGCAGGGCTGCAAGAGATGAAGACAGCACTGTACCAGCACACTAGTTATCACCTGTAACAAAACCACTTGTGGTAGCTCTTTAGACTTTACTGAAGCTGCTTGAATCAATTGCCAAAATGGAAAATACATTTCAATGTTAATATGTAGAGCTTCTGTGAAAGAGAAGCATGACGTGGGCATCCAGAAATAAAAAGCAAACCAGGAATTAGGGAAACATACTACATTTGTAGAATAAATTGCATACTACTTCTACACTGGATAGCTCCCACTGGAAGAGAGACTGAAGAAATGAGAGAAATATATTGCTATGCAGAGTAGCAAATGCAGTTAAAGAAACTACATCCCCACCATTTTCCCTATATTACTGCTTTTGCATGTGATTTAGCATGAACTTTATAGAAGTCCAGGAATGAGTTCAAAGACAGAGAAGTACCAGTAATCGAGATTCTTAAGTGCATTACTCTTTAAGTAAAACAAATGAACATCATGACACCTAAGGGAAATCATTAAAGAAGTTTTTAGAAAAAATAACAATGACCTATGCATGAGAACCATTCTGCTGTAATGAGAAAACCCTGTCTCAAATGAGACTAAATAGCTCCTGACTTTGCTGTGCTTCTTTATTTAAGTCTAAACCCTTTGAACTTCTCCACTCTTCATGCAACACCCAGGCTTATCCATCTCTCCTTCTGAAGCAGAGATCTAAAGCCAATGATGCGAAGACCCCAACTTTATCAAATTCTGTACTAGGTTCTGGTTTGCCAATTGTTTTACTCTTTGGAGTAAAACTCAGCTATTACTATTCCCCCTGGATAGCGTGGATTTTCAAGTTAGAAGCTTGTCTCATATTTCAATTAAAAAATTACCTGTGAAGACAAAATGATGCGTATTTTAACTGAGGTTAGCTGTTTAAGAATGGAACTGCATTCTCAGTAGAAAACTGAAAATCAAGCTATATAAGTTGGGCACCCCTCCCCCCCCTTTAAAATATTAACACTTCCTTTTTTGTGAGGTACTGCAGTTTGGTTTAATATTTTTAAGATTCCATAGATATTTGGATCCTGCCTGGTATCAGGTTAGATCCTCAAAGCCAGTTAGCAAATCCTGCCCTCCACTCAAACACAAAAACACCCCACGCCAAACCAATGAAAAAACTCTAAACAATAACATCCCTCCCCCAAAACAGCAACAGCAAAACCCCAACTAAACAAACAAAAAAAACCCCCACCAAACCCCCAAAACACCAGCAAGAGAAGTCACATAGAAACTTGCCTTACAGAAACTCCCATTACATGTTTAAACTACTGGAAGGTATTGCATAGGCAACGTTCATCCTCTCACCATTCACACTTGCAGACATTCTACCCTGTGTACCATGTTTCTTGACTTAGACCCACCTTTCTACTTCAAGATTTTGGCCAACATGGTGCCAGAATATATGCATATACAACTTAAGTATATGCATAAATTGCAAAAAAACCCCAAACCCAAACAAAAACCCCAAACCCAAAACCATTTAAATGTCACACAGGACAAGAATCTGAATCAACTACTCAGGAGAAAGCCAAGTGAGTTATTTCAGTTGTTACAGAAATCATCGTATGTTTAAAAATGTTAAATCTTTAATGAAGTTTTTCAGCAGCACTGGAACTCATCCTTGTTTTTTTTTATCTGTACAGCTTGATGCTTCCTTTAAGATCTCATACCTATGACTAGGATTATTTCTGTTGCAGCTTTAAGATACTTGTAAAATTCATAAGGTAACCTGTAACATATTTGGTCTAGTTTTTACTTGGGTAGATCAGCAAGATTAGGAGAAAAGGTGAGAAAAAGGTATGGGGCTAAACATAACTTGTGAGATAAATTGTAAGGTGTACTGCATCATTACCATAAGAAAAAAATGCTTGTACAAACCTCTCTGTTTACACTGTCACCCTCTTGGCTGTCAGCATATCATTCAAGATGATTAAAATGACCAAATATTAGACAAAGCATTTTGCCTGCATCTTGCACCATTTATATACTTGTTAGCAACAGAAACTACAGGGAAATATTCCTTCCTCTTGGACTTTTAAAATTTGCATTGCTACACAATACATAGCACCTTGCCATTCCCCAGCAAGGAAAGACCAAATACTTAACCCTTCTTTGATTAAGTACTTTAAAGGTCTATGGATGAAAGACACAACAGAAATGCCAGGTCTGACTATTACTATAGATCACTTGAATTTTATAGGGGAGTTGCCCTGTTACTAATTTTATCTCTTTTGCCTGCTTTTTGCCATCTGATGAAGGCTTGTTTCGGTATCACCTAGCAACAATGTGACAGAGACCAGGAAAAGTGAAGGCTGAGAAGCTGAGGTAGTGTCAAACCCTGTGGATCTCCCACCCCTCAGCTTAGCCGCTACTGAAGTAACCCTTCAGTAAGCAGGGGGTCTGCACACTGAACACAAGCCTGGCTAGCTTTGAAGCCTTCTCTGGTTATACATATACACACACACATCCCTCAGAACATTCCATTTTCTCTCTCTGCTCCCTGACACATTGGAGTTTGTCGCCGAAACACCAGCCTGGAGCAAAGTAGGGGATATCCTGCATTTTTTGAGAAACCACAGCCAAAATCTCCTGCACTATTATTTCAGAGGGGCCAGGTAAGAGATTTTTACCTTAAAGTCTTGAATTTAAGTCACACAGACGTACTTTGGCTGTTCTATGATTCTCTCTGTTCTCTTCCCTGAGTAGGAAGAATGACCAAAAATAGAGAATGAAAGTGGGGAATAAAATCACAACCCCTTAACGCAAACTGTCTAATTTGATTTAAAATCAGATATAATTAATGTTTCTAAACTGAGAATAAAGATTTGTATCCTCTTTTTGGTGAAACTTAACTAGACTTAATATAGAACTGCTATAGCATTTGCAATAGTAATCCTACTAAAAGAATTATGACCTTGAACACTTAAAAAGCTTGGTCATATAATTTTATGGAACATCTTATTAAGATTTATATATGGATTACTTTTGTTATTTTTCCATAAGCATTTCTTAATGTGAAGAGTATTTTAAAGGCAATTCAGCAAGGTTCTCTAATCACTTTTATTTAAAACAAACCAACAAAACCCCTCCGCATGAAACTTCCCATTCTTACAAAGCACACGGAATTCCTGAACACTGCAGCCACTGCGTCTTTTTAAACCTTATTCTGACTGTAGAGCAGCTGATTATCTTTTTGTCTCAGACTTAGGTACATAAAGTGACTTTTAAAACTTAAATTTTACTTTACCTAATTTAACTAAATTAGTGTCTATATTCCCAGTTCTTACAGCTCTACTCCCTAACTCTGGTATTCGTTTATAAACAGCTGCCTATATTGCTGAATCCCACGAACAGACAAAAGTATTTCAGCAGCAGTATTATCACAGCTGAACACAGTAACACTGATATAGTCTACTTAGTGCTATTACAGGATTTCTGGTTTAATCTACATTAATCATATAAACATTAAATATGCTTCTGTAACTATTTGTAAGAACTTTAATTAAATTGTACACATTTGCCTATTCTACTGGAAGCTGCCTTTGTTTGTTGCTGGGAGATGTTGCTTATTGGCCGAATTTTTATTCCATATGGACGCTCTTTTAAAAACAATACAACCATTCCTTATCACGAGTTAATGTTGTAAACTTTGTACCTTAAAATACATGTGAGCAGGCATTAATGTCTGTTAAAGGTAATCCTGTTAACTTTTTAGATAGTCTATAGGTAGACTGTATGAACACATATGTTCATCTATCTATAGGCTGTAAATATGCATTTTCTCACTATAGTTATCTGCATATATGATGGGGGACAAATACGTACAGAACTGTGTGAGATTTCCAAGGAATCCAGATTCCTAGGAATAACTTTCTAGCTACAAAGGCCCTATACATCTATGATTGCTAGCCTAGCCCAGAACTTGAAAACATGAAGAACACAGAAGTTACGGATCTTAAATGGGAACGACCTTTTCATGTCATGTCATGGTTTGGAGAAAACTCAGTTTAATAGAATAGTTAGAGAAGGTAGCACATCAGCAGTGAAAAGAACAGATCACTCTGCTATTATCATCGCAGAATACTTACAAAAAAATTTCTTAATGAAAAAAATTCCTCCTGTACTTCCAATTTCATCTTTAACTTATTTTGCCCCATGATCTCTGCAAATGAATGCAGTGACCACGCAGACTGGGTCTTAATACAGCTTACCTCGGAATGAATCAAAATAAATTCTGAAATGACTGGAAGGTTTGCGCTGTAACTCCTAATAGGAGCTTCCATACCAGCAATAAAGGACAACAGGTCAGCTCTCTGTACAAGGAAACACGGTATCTCAATACATCAAAACACAATTGTACAAAATTATCTTCTAAAAAATGCCCAGAAGCTTAGGAAGGGAGAGCAAGTGGCAAAAAAGGTGCCCAGATTACATAAACAAAGATTGAGAAAAGCACAGACCGGTTTTTTCCACATGCAATATATTTAAAACGGATCTGAAAAATTGTATTTGTCAGCTGGTCCTAGTACACAGGACAGGTAATGAAAGACAAATCAATAAGCATGAAAAAGAATAGTGATATAACACTAATAACAGTAGTAGATATCCTTCAGTACACCAAATCAGTCATTGCAAGCTTTAAAGAATGTGTCACATTACTAAGGCTTCCATGCATGCTGTTATGACAAATGATTTAACTATCACTTCTCTTTCCAACCGTCAGCCTTAGCTACAACCTAATAATGCAGTACATGAACAGCTAGATACCTCAGCTTGACAGCATGGGGTTAGTTTTCTTTTCCCTTTCAACTAGACTTATCTCTTTATACGCAACTCCTGTATGTAAAACCAGTTGATTCAGTATTCAAATAAATGTTAACACACTAAAAAGCAAAGCCTCACAATAAACACAGTGTATCTCAAGTTTGTTGTAATTTATTTGTGAGTTATTCTCAAGCAATGTTACAAAACATTTTAATGTCTTGATAAGAAAATAAAATTTAAATAAAAATACATTCAACAATACATCATAATACAAATTAAAACTAATGATAATTTACAATCCTAAAAGAATTACTGATTAACATCATCTTTCTAGACTAATCAAAATGAAGGCAACTTTTATTATTAATCATTCTACTCGTACCTAATTCTAGAACATCTACTGCATTTAAAACATTATAAAATGAGAAATCAAATCTTAATGGTCACAAATATTCAATGTCCTTTTTTTTCCCCCCTAGATATTCCAGTACCAAAGCCAAAAAAAGTGCATATTTAAAAAAAAATTAAAAAATAAAAAATTGTTTCAAGAGCATACAATTTAGTTTTTTGTAAATTTGACTTTGAAAACAGAAAATGGCTCCAAGGAACAGAGACACTGCCACAGGGTTTATCTATACACAGCAAAATCTAACTTTGACACTCAGACATATTCAACTTTGTTTAATGGCAGCTTTTTGTTAATGGAGCGTTTTATGAATGACAATCAGACCCACTCTACCTTGGCAAAACACGTTTCTTGGCATTACTATATTCGCTCCTCTCCACTCCCCAATTTCAATAGTTGGCAAATAGAAAGTCCCTTAGAATACATCAAATGTGTAAAAAAGGAAAAGTCAAAACCAGTGGACATGAATAAATGATTGTGACGTTGCACATACTAGTACTGAATCCTGGATATGCTAAAATGGTTTGTCTGGTATTAAACCAAAATAGTTATCCTAATCAGTTACATTCATTCCAAAGGATATTCAATCCTGTCTTGCTAACTTACTCCTAACTTACAGAAAATTTCCCTACAACAGTATAATAGATGTATAGTAATTTAAACAGTTTACAGTTTCAAGCATTGTGGATTTCTATTCTATTTGTAAATTACATTCCTAATTAATTTGGCCAAATCATGATTGTGAAAGAACACTAAACCCCCCCCAACACACCCAACAACAAAATACTCCATAGCAAATGCTCCAAAAATAAACAAACCACACACAGTTATTAAAAATAATATTTCAAGGAGTACCACTGTATTTAATACTGATGAAGCAAAGTTGCCACAGTAATATCTTTGCTTCTTCCTGGTTATATACATATATGTTCTTTCAGCCTAAATCTAGCTTCTCAGATGACATGAGCAAAAATTAATCCTACTAAAGTCAAGACTGCCAGTTTAAAAACGTGTTAAGTGGCAAATACAAATTCATATAACTAAAGATACAAAAACACTCAATGAAGCATTGCTTTAAGACAAAACAATGTTGATCATTCAACTGATCATAACAAGCAGATACTACAAAGTATCTAAAAATAATCTGGGATAGTCCAGATATCTAAAGTGCTTTGAGTGATTATAAGAGATTATTTATTAGATTTGTAGTCAAAAGGTGAGCTGGACCTAGTTATTACTTTTTATTATAAAAAGTAAAATTATACATGGGATGATGTAAATTGATCAGTACTTAACCACAATCAGTTCACATTTTAATTTTTCTATTTGTAGGCAAACTTATTTAAAAAGAATGTTGCTACCCTGCATTTCTTTTTAGATTAAGAAAAACTATGTACCTTAAAAATCCTAAGGAAAATAGTGGTCTAATGTCACTCCATATACTATACTCACCCCAAATGTAAACAAGAGGTACAACATAAATTCCCTGATTTCTTCTTCTTTAGTACTTAAAAACACAACTAACACTGGTATCTGCTGTCCAGATTATTTGCAGCATACTGCACAATTTTGTAAGACTTCAGATGTAAATAAATGAAGTCCTGACAAGACCTAATACAAGAAAAAAAGTCAAATGAATTGAGTGTGAAGCTTCAGATCTTTCCCATATCATAGTATCTTGGGATTTCTATTTCAAGATCTGTATCAGCAGGGCAGGCACTCATGGTAAACTTACGTAAATTTGCAGTGTATATATTGAGAGATGTCATCCAACCAACAAACGCCATGTGGATTTTCTTCCATTACAAAGCTAATTTGTTTAGGAAGTTCTTCCCGCTAAAACAACAGTGGCAAAAGGATATTTAGATTTATTCACACCTGTTAATCCAAGAACCTGGAACTTCCAAGTTCTTCAGCAAAAGGAAAATAAACTTAAGACCAAATTTCCAAGTAGACATTTTTCTATTAAATATTAAATAGATTGTCAACACAACTAACATTTATGTTCATTCTTAAATACTTCGTAAAAAGGCATATAATGATTTAAAAAATAAAACTAAAAAACCGAAACAACCAGGAACATTTCCAGTTTCTTTTTTCATCCAAGTGTGCCGCAGTTTATTCTGGTTAGGAAACTTTTCCAACAATAGGATTTTCTCTGGAAAAAATAAAATACTATACTTAAATATTTTAAGGTTAACGTTAGCTTTTAAGTTCTCATCATACATTTTTAATTTATTAATAAAAACTGTAATTTTCTTGCATAATTTTTACCACTACTTGAGGAATTTTAGGTTTTGTGGAAAAGCATGTACTTTCATGTGAGACCTCTAAATCAGCTAACAGTCCTTAACAACTTGAGTTGATACTAAACTAGCCAAAACCAAATCAGTGTTTGATCATTCTTTTTTTTTCTGGTGAATCAAGCCTTACTGATGCAACGAAGAAACCAGAAAACTTTCCAGTGGTGTTGTGTATCAGCCAGGATTGAAGAGAATTGAAAGAATCTGCTCTGGAACAACAAGGCACTCAAAAGGACCGGTTAATTTTTTTGTTGGTGGGTCTTGGTTGGTCTGGGTTTTTTTTCTTGCAACTTCACCAGAAATATCATTTATTATTGAATATGGCAAGTGAATTACAATTAACATACAAGTGAACATACTGCATTCAAGATAAGTTCCTGCAGTGTAATTTTTGCTGGTTTATGTAACTTGGTATTTTAATTGTTTCTTTAACTGAAATTTGAAATTTTGGAAAAAAAACCAAACAAACAAACCAAAAATAAAAAAAAGCAAACCCAAACCCAGAAGGCAGGCAGACAGGGATAAATTTTATGTGTACTTCAAATATTAAGTTGCAAGGAAACAACATAATCATTGTAGCAGCTTATGGGAATCTCAACAGGAACACAGGTGAATCCCATACCAGAGGAACTTCTTTTATCTTCTAGTAACTGCTAAAATATTTACGTTACTAAAAATAATGTACCCTATTTTCTCCATGTCCTTGTGTTGTCTAAATCTACCTTTAGCTTAATTATTTCTATCTGAGCAAGCCTGGATTTGTGCTGTGATTTATTTTTTTTTAACACATGTTTATGTACATCAAAATCACACAAGATACTTACTCACTCCCATATTTAGCACTAGATGATCTCTTCTTTCGGTATTTTTCATGAGATTCATTCAGCTTTTCTACAATATCGATTATCTGTTTAAGTGTGTGAAAAGTTGCTACAGAATCTTCAATTGTGAAGTTAGAATAATCATCTGGTTCTTTCCGTGGACCTTGATAGACTGCTATACTTCCGCAAGCCTCTACAAAAATTACCACAATTATCCCAATTAGAATTCTGACAATTAACAAACAAATCTACTACGTGATTCTAGAATTCTAATGTGTAAAGTTACTCTAACTTATGCATAAAATAGGTTAAGACAAATGCAGGAGACAGTGTCAACTAGATGTATTTACAGTTCTGTGGCTTATTCTCTGCTCGTTGCGTTCGGCATCTTGAGCATCCACTTCTCTCCTGTTCACATTAGCAGAAGACTAATGTTTTCTTGCAACTCAACCATGTTGAAGAGAATTCACTCCATAGTCAGAAAAAGGAGAGCAAAGACAGAAGAGCAACTACCTACAGTTGCAGCCTCCCTGCTTAGGCTATTAGATGTATTTCATATATGCAAATTCAATTAAAACAATGTGCATGCCTTATATCTACTGTAAAGAAATAACTGATCAATGTCTGATACCAGAGCAATAAAAT
>JAVHNF010011582.1:7407-17594 GCA_034783455.1 Micropsitta finschii | reverse complement strand
ATTTTTATTTTTATTTTTATTTTTATTTTTATTTTTATTTTTATTTTTATTTTTATTTTTATTTTTATTTTTATTTTAACTTTCAGCAGCATACATCAGTTTTCTCTACTAAGGCTGGAAACTTCATTCTATAACCTCGCTTATCCTGTTTAGCTTTCTGTGTATTTCGTCTCTTTCAAAACCAGCAACTATTTTTAAAAATAAAGAGTAGGAAGAACTGTAGATAAAGGGGCGAGAGGACCAGAGCTCCTACTTTAAATTCCTGGGTTTTCTAAGAAATTCTCTACTTGTCTGTGCAATCTTCTATTGTAATGGCATTACATGAGTGAAGCCCATTGCTGATCTGTGATGCTAAGAAAGCTACTACTTTTACTAACTCCTCAGTCTTACTATGAGGGTTGATATATTCTCCATCAGCTCTTTCATTAGGTGGTGTTTAATCTGATGAGTGCTATGCCCTATGTCTTTAATCATGAAAACTAATGAGAATAAACTCTGAACATGGCGACCTGTTTAAGGATCAGTTGGGATCATAACTCTTGTTCATAGTCCAGTTTTTCAGCTAAACAGACAGTCCTTCCATTTAGCTTAAGAAGCTAATGCTGGTACAAAAAAAACCCCCAAACCAACAGATAAGTAATAAAGCGTAGAAACTGGAAAGAGATTTTCTGTCTCCTTAATTTTAGAAGCTACATAGAAAAGGTCATCCAAGTGCTTTGTTAGCCAATATGCAAGGTAATTCACTGTATTCTTTAAAATTTGCAACTATTTTTGTTATGTAATCAGGCTGCTGCTCGAACCTAAATAGCACGGCTTACTGCTATGATGCAGGATTGAATATAGTGTTATTCTGGTTACAATACATCATAGCCGTTAAGTGTTACAAATGCACTTCAATGTGTTAGTTGTTGGGTTGTGTCATTTCAAGGCTTTTTTTTCTCCACAGAAAGAGCAGGACATCAAAGAACTGAAGTTAACCATTGTGGAGTGTTCTTCAATAATAGAGGTATGGGACCAAGTTCAGTTTTTTGACTATGAGAGGAGAAAGCATGCATATCCTTTGCTTATTCTGCATGACAAACTAATGCTCTAACCAGGTCTGATGTATGTTTTAGACTTTGCGGACAGAAAAGAATAAGCTACTGGAGAATATGCAACACATGCAGCAAGAGCTGATCTCGTGAGTATTGCAAACAAGCCCGAGGAAATGCAGTTTGTCAAAAGTCCAAAAGGGCGGATGCATTTTATTTATTTATTTATTTTTCTTGCTTCTTTTAGAAATGGGTTGAATTTCCCATTGCTGTGCAAATTGAACAGCAATATTCCTGAAGGGATGAATTCACTGCACTGTGAACTGGAACTTGCTCAGTCTTCCGAGGTATGACTCAAATCTTTATTGAATATAATTCCAGTGTCTTGCATCAGTTGGAAAGAACAAAGCTCATTCCCTGTAGATCATTAGATAGCCTTGGAATTCAAAGTCATTAATCCTACTATGCAAGCATAGAATGTGAAGGTTACATTATTGTCCCAAGTATGTTGGAGAAAGTACAAAGAGAAACAAAGCACTTGGAGATCTAAAAAAAAATGAGACTTTAAAAGTAAATCTGGAAAAGCTAGAATCATGCATGTAGCTGGCAGACTTATAGGAAAAGACATGAGTTTTCAAATATATGAAGGCTATTATGCTACAAGAAGTAAGTCTGTTTTCTTATTGTACTGCCTAGATGAGATATGAACAACGATTTTCAATTGCAGGAGGGGAAACTTCATTTTCCTTGAGATCTAATGTAGTGAAAAGGAAAATTGAGCATTAGAGTAATCACCTTGACAGAGTTGTAGAGTCTTCACTTAATTTATTCTTTAGGAACTCTGATAAGCATCTGCCTTGTAGGTACCATTCCCTTGCTCCTCAGCAGACACAATGGAGACTAATCTTTGGGGGGACATCACTGCCCCAATGAGGTCTTTGAATAGTAACTCAGAGGAGGACAGGGGAGTCATCCTTCTGAGTCTGGCACAGGCTGACACAACCTTAGTGCTGCAGTTAAGCCTGTTGGTTTGGAGTTGTAGTGTCTCCCATGTCCTCTGCAGAACACCTGGCATGTGGTTTGGTGACTTCTGGGAACTACGCTTTTGATCAGACATGCTTCACATAACACTGGAAGTTTGGTCTCTAATTTACTGTTCTTGGAGCTTTCCAGCACTCCAATGGGGAAGAACTGAAAAGAACCCCAAAAACGATTTATATGTACACTGTGGTTTTGGTTCAGATTTTTGTCTGAGCTATTCTGTGCCTATTTCCCTAAAGATAATCCATGGAGTCCCATCCTTCCTGACAGTGCTGTGTTCCCTTCAAATACAAGCTGTTCAGCAAAGCTGATATCCAATATACGCTATCACAGTGATTTTTCTTGCAAGACTTTCCCGTGTTTTTGCATGTGGTGCATTTGCAAAGAGTTAGCATTTGCCACAGGAAAAGAAAAAATTACTAATAGACTAAAACTACAGGCCTGGAAAAGAGAGGTATACTTGGCTAGGCAGCTCCATTTCGAAAGTAATGCACTGCAGCTCTCCATAAGCACAGTGAGTCATTGTGTTTGCTTCTCAAGTGCTGCAATGAGACACAATTCCACTAAATCACCTGTAAAGCAAGTAATGGCTCTGCTTGTTCATCACTTGGTAAAGCCTCTTCTGAATAAAGATAACTAATTATCAACTTCCTCTTGCTTACTCCTGATGTGAAAATTTACATTGGATCACTCAGCAGATTGGCTGGCTTGCTTTTTTCTTTTAAATCCCCATGACATGAAAAGCTTTTACAAGTTTCAAGTTTCAGTAGCTCTGACCTTCTGGTAAATACAATACAGGGATACTTCAGAGAAGTCTAAATGTCACTGATGCTGGTTTGCAATAAGGAGATGTCAAAATAAACTAGCTGGCTCTCCCATCTCTTCAAAGATTACCAAGACTGAATGGACATCCCTGGATGAAACACTGGACCGTGAAGTGCTGCTTTTACTTCAGGGACCAGAATGTGGGGGAGAAAAATTTAAGACTGTCATGCGAAATCTGGTCAGTGGCAGAGCTCATGTGAATAAAGATATGGTCTTCTATCAGCCTTTTAACTGAGGTGCCTCCTAGCACTGATACTTGGATCATGTTTACTCCTTTTGAAAAATTAAGAATAGCAGCTTTGGGAGTGGAGGGAGGGGGTATATTCACTCTAACAGTGTCACTTGGCACCTACGCTAATACTGTCACTTGTAACCTGGGTAACTCTGGGCAGTGCTGTGTCAGACTAGTACTGGAGATGCCATGGTTTGGGGTTTGGTTGGTTGGGGTTTTTTTGGTTGGTTGGTTGTTGGGTTTTGTTTTTTTTTGTGGGGGAGAGGTGGTGGTTTTGGGGTTTTGTTTGATTTGGTTTTTTTTCTTCTTTTTCAGCAAGAGGAAGCCTCTGAAGCAGAGGAGCTGATAATGGCTTCTTTACAATGGGTAAAAGATTCTGATGTGAGCTTGCAACATGCTTGGGAAACAAAACTTGTGGTAAGCAACTGTTTGTCTAAAGCTATTTTATGAAATAGTGGGGCTGTGCAAAAGCTTGAGATGGGTACCTAACTGCTGTATGCTATGTATATTAATTACTTGAGATCATAGCAGTACGTCTGGGGGCTGGAGATGGCTGTATGGAGAGAAATAGTCTCTTGTAACTTTGTGAGGAGGAGGAGGAAGGAGATGATTGCTTTTCACTTAAATACTGTGCTTTTCCTGACTTGTCTTGTGCAAGAGCTCACTTTGTTAAAACTGCTTGAAGGAAAGGGTAGATGAAGCAAGTCAATTTGAAGATGAAAATGAGGTCAGATGGCAATGCTATACTGTGTGAGCTATGAAGCTTGTTTGCCCACTGCATGCTTCTCTATGCCTTGAGCACCTATTTTCTACTGTTCTCTGAATCCAACTACAATAGTAGTTGGTTTCATCAGTGGGGAGAATGGAGGTGGCTTTATAATCAGACTTCCAAATCAGAACCTTCATAGTGTTTGCTTTCTTTAGAAAGGCAGAGAATTCTACTTTTTCTGGACATGCTCCACAGGACAAGTTCCTACAAACCCGTCTTTTACAACTTAATCTAATGTATTTTTACTTTTACTCATGCCTCTCGTGAAGCTTCAAAATAAAGGCTTTTGCTCAAGGCAACAAGCAAAAATAACTTCCCTATGTGATAGCAGAGGTCTGCAGGCACAGCTCAACTCTTTGTATTGTTCCGTCCTTCCCTCCCATGTAACTAACAGCACAGGTTCTGAAGTTTTCATCTCACAGGATGAAGCTTGTTCTCTAACCAGCCCCTTCTTGCTAACCTGTTGTTAGGAACACTGCTATGGAGAACTCCACTAAGCTGTATATTAATGCTGTCTTTCAGCTCCTTAATAGATGCAAAAACTCAGTTCATCCCACTTGGGTAATAGCAGGTGGCATCAGAGTATGTGCTGCTTTAAGCTGTTAGCTTTTAAGCAGAAACCTACCCTTTTCCTCTAGTGCTACAAAATGCAGTAGCTGGCCCTCTTCATCTTTCCTGGGCAGGCATGAACAGTCATTGGAGCCATCCAGTCCTGCAGCTGGCTCTAAGTCTGGGGTTTGTTTTTGGTTTTGTTTTTGTTTCTTTTTCTGGTTGGTTGGGGTTTTTTATACCTTTTTTTTTTTTTTTTTTTTCCTTTTTTTTTTTGGGTGTCCTGAAAGCTTTCCTTTGGAGAAGGTTCAAGTGTCTCTGTTGCTTCACCCTGGTATGACTGGGTAGACTCTAGGAAACTTCCGGCTCCCGCATTGCTGTAGCTCTTTGATCTCAACTAGAAACTTCCTCCTTCAAAGCTGTCACAGCTGAAAAATGCTTGTTAACTTACCATGCATGTTGGGATCGTATTCCTGTTAAACATGTGAAGCTAACAACTTCTGATGTGGGTGTTGGATTTGATCATGGCAAATGAATACTATTCTGGCTCCTAGATAGCAATACATTTGAAAACTACATTAACAGGATCAAAGAACAAGATTCTTTAGAAATAAAAGGGCCCATCTTTCTGAGGCTTGTAGCGATGGGAAGTGACTTCATGTCAAGTGTATTATCTTCACCTAGCTACATCAACCCAGATGTATGGGAAATATGATAGATGGAGCTGAACAACAGTAGATCAAACAAGAAAAAAAATCAAAGTAGCTTCTTCTAACCTTAGAGTTTTTGTAGACAAATGAATAGAAACTTGAACTATATATTCCCATTTAAAGCCTAAACACTTCCCCACCATTTCCTGTGAAATATATTATGGACATGTTCTGCTGGGGTTTAATATTTTTAAGCATGTTTAAAGTATATTATTCATAGACTAAATTTTAAGTCTGTGTTTTTGTGCATATATACATATATTTAAGCATACACAGATGGTGCTGGTAAAAACTATTTCACCTTTCTCCTGCTGAAAGATAAGACTATGTCATATGTGCCCTGCTAAGCCTATGGCACTTATGTGTCAAAACCATATTATTTCTAAGAGTGAGTGCTGTCTGCCTTGGCTGAGAAACTGGTCTTCAGGATGTGGGCATTTGCATATGGTCACAGTCCATGTCATCCTAGTAAACCTATCTAGTTCTGGCAGCTGGGGATTTTTGTAGCATGACACTGGATGTGCTTTACTTTTCGTTTGAAGCTCACAAACAACCAACTTTAGGCTCTAACATTATCTGGCAAGTAGATAACGTAGCCCATGTTCTAGAACTAATGTTTTCCCCTTTGAACTAATGTAAAGTCCTAGAATTAGGAACCTCATTTTTACCTGACCTTTGTTTGATTTTCATTAAGCATTCTTTACAATTCACTATTTTGCATGTTCTGTTGAACAAGGTCAGACAAAGAGGATTGGATTTTTCATTCTCAGTACTTTATACTGCAAGTTACTGTTTAGAGAAATAGAGGATTCTATGTTACTTACCACCTCATTATTACTCTCTTCTCATTTTTTTTTCCTACAAATCAGAGGCAAAACTGAAAACCCTTGTCATGGGGTCATCTCTTGGACATTTTTCATCTGCTAGATATGTACTCAAACTGAAATATGCATTTACCGTTGTTTGGTTGGGTTTTATGTTGCTGTAATACAAACTCAAATTGGTGCCAGTGGGCTTAGTTGTACTTCGAGGAAATGGTCACAGAAGCCTAAATTATCCATTTTAGTGCTTCCTGCAAGATAGTCATTATTAAAATTTCACTTATGAAATATGTTTTCCGTTGCTGTATCTGCACATCTTGTGACAGAGTTTTTCTGGGGTAAGCTAAGACTGCCTCCTGTACCATGTAATCTTCTGCCACGATTACCATAAATACTTACTAACTGCATATTTGTTTTACAAGGGACAAAGAGGAAGAGAAGCATCTGTGCACCCTAGATCTACCTAGAAAGACAGGCTGAGAAGGGCTTTTGATTTAAAGTAACCTTGTGAAAAAAGCGGGAGCCATTTGTCAAATTAATCATACTGAAGCTGTGTGTTTTCTTTTGTAAACTTATGCATTGCTGCATCTTAAAGTCTTAAAGTACTAAAACTTGGCAGGAGTCTAGCCTTTATATCCTACATTCCATCAGAGTCAGGTGTCGGAAGGCACAGGTTTGACGTTTAGGTAGCTTTGCTAACCTGTTAGATAGCAGAAAACAGTTCTGTACAACACAAACACCCATTTCTCCTTTATAATTTTTTCCTTATTAGCATGTATTTTTTTCTATATCTCTCTCTGTTCCCCAACCCCAACCAGATGTTGTGTGAGCAGATGACAAAATATTGTCAGTTATCCACCTTCTTTACTGCTGATAGTGTTGGATGTAGGTGATGATACTAAATGGTGGAGCAAAGAAATCAATTCTTATCTCACCATGGTTCTGGTTTACTCCCTGGCTATACTCCTCATTTAATCACATGGCAGTTCAGTTTCAAAATTCCACAGGTTCTCAAGCAAGAACTAGGAGAAAAAAGACACCTTTGGATCCAGAAACTTCATCTCTTGGAAAAATACAAAGAATCCCTAGATAAGGATTTTTCTCGAATGGCAGCCAACCTGAGGAGAACCAAGACAGAGCAACTTCACCTAAGGAAAGAACTCTCTGCCAGGTACCCCTTCAAAGCAGTGGGTCTTTCTGTTTTCAGTTTGCTGTTGTTGTTTGCCTAGCCTTCTGGGGGAGAGGGGGTGGTTTGGGGCTGGGTTTTTTTTGTCTCGTGGAACAAAGTTTACTGAATTCTGAAGAAATTTCACAGAGGAAACTATCTGATGTTCTGGAGAGTTAATCTCATTCTAGCATAACATTTACACTATGTGGGAGTTAAGGTTTATGTATGAGCTAACACACGATCTTGGAGATGTCTTTGAAAACACCAGGGAGACTACAGACTGAGCAGTTAAAGCAAGAGGGCACTGCCTATCTAGCAGGTGCCACCATTAAATAAACTGCTGGGTTTTGTGTGAAGCATAAGACCTGTAAAATATATTTCTGCAGGTGTTATTGTGTTGGGAGACAATTGCTAGGTCAGACAATGTAAAATTTCAGTTTATTTAAGGGTATAGATTCAAGAGTTGTTAAATATGAAAACATAACCTTAAATTTTAGCATATTGGCACATGGGTCCTGCTATGAGTTTTGACGTGACAAATATGGCAGCAAAAGACAGCAGGGGTAAAACTGCCTGCCAGCCCTCTCCTCAGGCATTCAAGGAAGTAGCTAGTCAAGGGTGTTTTGTTGGTTTGGGTTTTTTGGGTTTTTTTTGGGTTTCCTTGGGTTTTTGGTTTTGTTTGGGGTTTTGTTTGTTTGTTTGCTTGGGGTTTTTTGGGGGTTGTTTTGGGGGTTTTTTTCGTGAGGTGTTTTTGTATTTTTCCAGAACAAGTAGTCTGAATTTTCTGTCCTTGTGGACAAGCTTATGCGCAGTGTCAGTCTTCTGCTATCCTACAGTAAATGTAACTTCTTACGCACATGCCTTTACCCAGGTTTGGGGTGTAAGCAGCTTCCTAGGGCTTTGCATCCCTGAGAGCTAACACGAAGCAGTCACACTACACTTCTGCCTGACTTACCTTCTGCTTAACGTTGTTAATGTAGGCCTCCCACATGCTCTGCCTTCACTCAGGAAAGTGCTTGTAAAAATACTGATAGCTTTATTTCTTAAAGCTGCTTTTCTGCTTCAAAACTGTTTGTGGTGACAGCAAGGAGAAAAAAAAAATGTGTGAAGGTAAGTTGGAGAAGAAATGGGCAAAAGGATTCGGCAATGGAAAAGAAGGGGTTCCTTGGAAGCCATCATCTTTTATACTGGTTCTGGTGGCATCTGCTTGCCAGCTCTTGCTCTTTGGGAATTCTCTGGATATTCCAGGAGCTGATATGCAGCTGGCTGGGCCTGGCACAGCAATTACACTGTTCAGCAGGAAACAAACCAGGGAAAAGCTCTATCCCTTTCCTAATTCTGGAAGTGCTGTAGAAAAGCCTTATCTGCCTACTGGGTTGAACTGTGCTTAGAATTAACCAGGTCCCTGGTGCTGGATCCTAGGGAACTGCAGTATGTAACAGCTGAATGTGGTTCTTGATGCGTGTCTTGACAACGAGCATGTGTCATCTCCCGGGCATGCCTGCTCTAAAATGTCAGTAACTGATTGTGGTTTGCGTGCTTCCACCCTGCAGGCAACGCGAGATAGAAACTGTCAAACAGTTACAAGAAGAAACTGCTGGCCAGGCAGAAGCCCTTGGTTTAGAGCTGCAAAAAGCTAGGAAGCAGCTTGAGGATGCCAGCAAACAGGTAAGGGATGCTCTAGTTCCTTCTGCACAGGAAACAAACAGATACAAAAGGCTACGTACAATGCATCGCTGCCCTTCGGAAAGGAAATCGCATGTTCATAATGCAGTGCCTCACTGCAAAAGTGGAACCAGCAGAGGAAGTAAAATTTGAGGGGGTGGTGACAACAGTTTGCTGATGAAAGAGGCAGCATTGCATATTTGTGGTGGCTTAAAAAAAAAGAGAAAAGAAAAAAAGACCAAAAATAGCTTCCATACCCAGTCCACCCCAGTGTAAAAATGCAGAAGTTCAGAGGGAGCTTTATCACTTCCTGAGAAAGAACAGATGCAGTTCAGTTTCATTTACATGAACTGTAGAGGCTCCTTGTGTTAGCCAGGCTGCTTTATTTCCTTTTCATTCCCTTCTTTTTTTCTTAAATATTGGTTTCTGCTTAGGCGAAGGATCAAGTTGAAGCGTTTCACTCTGCTTGTGAGGAAGCCGCATCCTTGAAATGCAAGTTAGAGGAAGCCATTTCTGAGCAGCAAAAACTCAAGGATGTGAATGAAGCTTTAATAAGCACTTGCCAGTTGCTTCAAGAAAAGGTGGAAGACCAGAAAAGTGAGTAACTACTGGTGGTGTGCCAGCTTTCACTCTTGCATGGGCAAATACTTTATGGCTTACTTATGGCAAGGGGTAATAGGGCTGATTTGCAGGTCATCTGGTAAAATGCTCTCTGGAGTCTTTCTTTGTTTTTCTTTCTTTTTTCCTTTCTCCTTTGACATCTGCAGCCATGGCATCTGGGCTGAGAGTCAGGTGGGATCCCAGTGAGTGGGTGTTGGGCTGGACCAAAGCAGCAGAACCTCCTAACAAAATCTGCAATTCCAGAGGAAGGGGTTAGTAACTCCATGGGAGCACCGGCACTCCTTTTTCAAAGGTGCTGTCCCCACACCTGAATATCCCACCTTATTCCAAACAAAATCATACTTTCTTTAGCTGCCTGTACCAAAAAGATCTGGTTTTGTTCTGCATTCTCCTTCTTTTTGCTTTCTATTTTTGAATAACTGCATGGTACTAGATTGCTCTCTTTAGTGGAAAGCAGTCATGTCATTGCATCATACACACACAACTTTTGCTACAGAACCATGGAAACTTCACATTACCTCTTGCTTACTTGCTGACATAAACACCCCAAAAGCTTGGGCAATTAAAGAATGCAGTAGTTTGATTCTAGCACATGGCTTTTTCTCTGCAAATTCAGGAGTGCATATCACTTGCTTACAGGAAAAAAATTGACTGACAGAAGCCCATCTAAGGTTTGCATGCATTGTCCAGGGTAATGTGAATGATGCTCAACATATGTGAATTATAAATAACTTTATGTGAAATTACAGTTTGCC
>JAVHNF010011581.1:0-10888 GCA_034783455.1 Micropsitta finschii | reverse complement strand
GTGAAGGCGTTAATGATTTTTTTCAGCAAGTGGGGAGAGGACAAGCTCGATCCTTTTTAATGACCGTGCTTGGCTTTTGAATGCTTATGAATGCTTTAGGCTTAATCATGAGAACAGTTAATGACTGACTGAAGCTGACCGTAACAGTGCTATGAAAAAGTACTATCTTAGGTATGTATCAGTGTTCAGTCCTTGCAGAAAGACTGTAATGTTTAAATTGAAACCCTGTGTTTTTTCATGTATTTCATGTACTGAATGCCAAAGATAATGAAAGGATTTTGTACTTATTTCTCACTAACCATTTTGAGTTTTCCATCCTGTAACTTTAAATGTGAAGTATTTACTTTTAACTGTGTTTTTTCAAAGTTTGCTTTGTGTTTAGAATACCTGCCTGAAAGTTGAGTACTGTTATCTTAAATAATTAGAGCAGTGCATGTTGGATATTCCTGGCACGTACTGGCTTTCTCTTAGTAGTTACGTTCCAGTTTTGTGAAAGATCCTGACGAGAAAGGAAGAATGTTTCTTGGTCATTGTGGACTTTACCTTCAAACTGATGATTAATTCTTATCAAAGAGAATAACTATTTGTATTATTTCAAAAGTATTTAAACAAATGTTATTAAGAGGGATGAAGAGTGGAATTATTTGTAATGCCTTCTGAAGTAATGAAATTGATCTAGGAATCAAAAACTTGGTTAAAAATGAAATCATGCTTTATCTTGGCTATTTTTAATAATGGCAAGTCATAGGTGTTACTGTCCTCGTTTGAGTCTATAGCCTTTACATTTTTATCCTTGTTATTCTTGGGGTGGTTGCAGGGGGAAAATGCCCTTCTGTTTTGGCAAAGCACCTGAGGTTAGTCAGGTGTTGTAAATATGAATCAGGCTTCAGAAGATTAATCAATATATAATTAGTGATTTTTTAATTTGTGTGTGTAAGTCAGTGTAAGTTTTGTCTGCTCTGTTTTGCATAGAAATGCATTCCATGCCCTTGAAAAGCATGTGGTCCCTGTTTCCTTGCACACTGCCATTCCTCATGTTCCTAGGTATTTTTGTGTTTCCATAAATCTCATTGTTCTTTTAGAATTCTCTGCAGACCGTTTGGTTTAAAAATGTGTCTGTGATTCAAGTGTGTGTTGTATATTTTATCATTTCACAGTTAAGTTTAATTTCTACCATTTCAAGATTGTGTATGGTAATGGAAATCATAAAAATGTAACAGATACAAAGGATTCCTTAGCATTATTTTTTCCCTTAGGTTAAAGTGACCTACCAAAGAACGTGCCAAAAGTAAAAATATAAGTTCTTGCACCAGCACAGAATTAAGAGTTTAAATGACTGCCTGTTTAAAAAGACTAGTATGAAATATTTACATTTCAGAGAATAGGTTAGATTTATCTCTATTTCAGTTTGTATCCCTGCTTCAGTTTGTAGTGCTGAATTGCCGTATAGTGGCACAGGAATTGACCTAGCAAATGAAAAAGTTTTGCTGTGCAAATTAAATTTCTTAAGTTGAAAGAGTGAACAAATGCATATATGATAAAAGTGCCATCTGTCTAATTAAACAAATGTTTCTTCAGGGAGGCTGGGATGACATACAGTGTTTCTCTTTTAACTAAAAAAACACATGCTGCTTTTTAATAGTCCAGGTGTGCCTGTGGGGACAAATAAGTAGAATTCAGGAGAAGTAATCCAAGGTCTAATGGATGCATTGTTTCTTTTTTAATGCTTAGCTTATAATACATTATAGTTATAAACAATCTTGAACTAATTGAAGTACAGAGTTCTCAAAATATTTTGTGTAGTGTAAGGGATGAATTTGTTATCTTTCGCATGTCTGAACTCTGAGGTTTTTTCATCCTCATAATGACCTTCAACTGGTTTTAATATGCTGGAGTTGATACTAAAAATATTTTATCAAGAATTTTTCAGATTACTTATAACAGTGCTGGTAACTGAATGCAAGCCAGCTCTGGTTCAGAAGCCTTTATTAGGCAAGCTTATTTTGAAAGTGGTTTCATTTATCACCCTGACCTCAGGAGTTTCTACACCCTACAGTTTTTCTTTTTACTCTAGTTCTTTTGAGATACATTGAATTACAAACATGACTTACTTTAAAGTGAAATGACAGTGTTTTATTTGCCTCTAATTGTAGCACTTTTCTGTAATCTGATACATGATTTGCACAATTTACAAGGTTACAGTTTATTTGCTAGTAAGAATTTTGAATAGGTTATTCTTATAGATTAGAATTTATCGGGACTGTTAACATCAAATCTGTCTGAGCTAAAAAGGACACTGTATGCCAGTCCTCTTATATAGAAGACTTTGTCTCATTTATCCCGATGATCAAAAATAGCATCAGCCTTCCGTATTTGTAATTCTACAAGATAGAGATTATATATATTCTGGAGTTTCATCAAGGGCCAGCAAGGTGAAGTTTGGATGCTATTAAATAGGCATTTGCTTAGGTTGTATTAGCGAGTTGTGTCTGTTTGAGAGAGAAACCTGCTATGTTCTAGTAGCTCAAGCAAATTAAGATTTATTTGGGTCATGATAGAGAGGAACCTGACTTAAATTCAAAATAATTTTAAAAATTCCTCATAAGATCATCTTTGCAGCTTCTGCATATGTTTGTAGTGACTATTTTTATTAAATCACTTCAGCCCAATTTACATGCATCCACACTCAGTGAAACACTAAATTTCCTGTTTGGTTTTTTGTAAAAGTTTATTCCTTTAAAGTTTACTTGGCTGACTCGAGTTATTTTGTGGTTTTTTTTTTTTTAATTATTTTTGTTACTTTTCTGTTCCATATTTTCATGTCATTTGGCTGTAAATATTTGTCTCTATCCAGTATTCATTTTTAAGTAGGATAAAGTAGCTTAATCCCATTTCAGACCCTGCTTTTTTTATATATATATAGTAATGTCTTCATGAATGCTTTTTTCTCTTCTTATGAAGACTTATTTCAGATTTAAGAATATGAAATTATTTAACAGAGGGAGAGAATGTAATACGATTATGTGATTTTCTTTGAACTGAAATGTGGAGTACCTGCTGATTCTACAGCACACCAGATTTAGACTCTTGTGTTTACAAATGCACTAAGCAGAAAATGGGATGATCTCTCCCAAAATGGTCTTTAAAGATAGCCAATACCTGGTACAGGCCTTAAAAATCTTTGCTCTGTAGAACTTTTTGGAAAAGTCTTGTACAGATGGATGAAGTTGAACTTCCTTTTAGGAACTAAGTGGGGTTCTGTTTTGATTTGTGCTTCTATAGTTTTGGGGGTGGGTTTGGGGTGGGGGATATGTGGGGAGTGGAGTCTTGGGTTTTGCTTGTTTTGTTTTGGAATTCTTTCCTCTTTCTGGCCAGTGGTGAGGCTGGCATGGATTCACAGCCTTGCAGCTCTGATGGCACTGGGTTTCAGGCATGTGAATCCTACAGCCAGACTGGCATCCCCAACATGAGCTTCCTCAGTGTATTTTTAGGTGTCAGCCCTTGTGACTGTGTATGCTGTAAAGCTGAGGGAAGAGGTGTTTAGTCCCTTAGCTGCCTCCTTCCAAAGCCTGTGTGAGGGCAGTGCAACGCCAACCAGACTGGTGATAAAACACTGTGTCATTGATGCTCACTGCTGCAACCTGTGCTGTGGCCAGTGAACCTTTTGCATTGTAGCAAGAGCAATATCCCTCTTCCAGTCTACTGGCAGATAGTGAATTGCTGGTAATGGCTGTGTGTGGCCAGGTGATAAGTTTGCTTTGTTTCCTGGGTGAGAGTCATGGAGATGATAGAGTGAAGCTGGTGGTGGAGGGAAGCATTTCCTACTAGCATGGAGGGTGGGATCACCCCCATGAGTTCACGTAGGATAGAATTCAAAGACGTACGGTTCATTTGAACAGGTACAGAATAGCTAAAATCTGTGTACCTCTGACCTTTGGTAGAGCTTAGGTGAATCCTAGAAGTTAGCTTCAAATTGCAGGTTACTTACGGCTAATTGTTTCCGCTGGAATTGCAGTTAAGAGAGGAGGCAAGGTCTTAAGGAGGGTACTTATCCCTTCCTATCTGTGTCATGGTCAATGGCTTTATATCTATGAGGTTTCATGACTTGCAGTAGGTTAATTTACAGCCCAGGTATTCTCCTTCTGCCCCAGAAGAGATCCTGATGTTTTATTGTTGACCAGAATTTTTCTTTCTCATTCTGCAGATCACTTTAGGGCAGAATGGCTTGGTTGAGAACACAGTAGGTGGATACGTAGCAACTTCATTGTTATTTTAGGTTTGCAGGCAGGAGGATTCACTGCTCTAGTTCAACAGGACAGGGTTATCTCTGACAGGCAGGATGCCAGCTCTTTTCAGTTACACATGAATCAGTTGAGAACCTTTGACCGCAATGATGAGCTGTTTTGCTTCTGCTTGAACACTTGCTAAACAGTGAAGAAACATGCACTGGTTATGTGACATTGGATCAAGATTCCAGTTTATCAATCTCAGTTTAAGTGTGTGCTATATTCCCATATTTGCTATCATGCAATATTTGTGAGTGCTGTTGAGAAGTCTTGGCTGACTGTTGAAACATCCGGTGGTAAATGTTACCCAAGATGTAGAACAGGTGAAATACTTATGTCAAATGAAATTTGTCTATTACAGCTCCAGGCTCCCTAAATGGTTTATTTTGGTCTATGAGCTTTGGGTTTTTGCTTACAATTGCTTATTTGCCCATCCAGCCTGAAGAAGGATCCTGTCTTTTGAGCACTCAGAAAAGAATACAGAGGGTGGAGCTTATACTTATAAATGAGGAGTGGCAACTTCCAGGAAGAGTGGAAGAGGCAAGAGAGAAGGGAGATCTGCCACCTTCAGTTTTCACACAAAGGCTGAGAAGATATGCTTTCAAGTACTAATGGTGATGTGTGATTAGTACTTAAGCTGTGGGTTTTGACTTTGTGATTTTGTAGAATTCGAATGCGTAAGGTCAAGGGAGGTTGTACAGGCTGCACCATAACTGCTTCTAGCTGGAATAGCTTTAGGGTAATGCTGTTCAGATTGCCTTGCAAGTCAGGACCCTGGTGCTGGACTTCTGAGCATCTTTGTAGCTTATCTAGAGGTGAAGTAGCTAAAAGCAATTTTATGTTTGGGCTAAAAATATAACCTTGCTTAGATAGGAATTTAATAATTTTTCCTTTTTTATTCCAGATTGGAACAAAGACATCACAAATATTATTTTGTAATCCAAGAATGCAAGGAGTAATGTAGCAAGGAGACATCTCTGTCCTTGTACCTCCACTATGGATTCATAGATACTTAAAGTAAATTCCAGGTTTTGCTTCAGGTGTAAGAATTTTTAAGATCTAGCTTCAGACTGACAGGAAGACTCAATCCAGATACACTATTTCTTTAAATCTACCAAATAAAGTACTCAATTGTGGAATTCTTCCAAATCCAATGTCTTTTTCAAGTAGTATTTAGCTTTTTATTGTATGCTTTTGATGACTGATTCCTGGAATGATGTTGAGAACACATCATTCCGAACAAGCCTATGTCTGTCTAGAGGACACCTAGTTTTAAGCCAGTGCTGCTGATGTCTCTATGTGACTTCTGTGTCTCTGAAGAGGAGCATGGAATGAATGGTTTGCTTTCACATGTGGCATCTTAAGATTAAGCTTCTAGGTGCAGAAATGTGTCTGTACCTAAAATAAAAAAAACTATGGGAAACTATGCTGAAAATATAAGTCTTAGCTCAGTTGTTTGACTAACCAGTTTAGGAGTGCAGCAGAGATTATGCATTGTCAGTGAACCCACTAGTCTGCCTCAGAAAGGACTGAAAAGCATCTTCAGCAGCTAGGTTAGATCATTTGCTCACATAGATTTTTTTCTCAAGTTCTGGTGTTGTTTTTAAGTCCTATTTCCTTCCAGTGTTTTTTTGTTGCCACTTTGGGTTTGTTTTGTTGGTTTTTTTTGTTTTGTTGTTTTGTTTTGGTTTTGTTTTGTTTTGTTTTTCCCTGCATAAATATCTAGCTAGTCTTTAGCTTCTTCAGTTTCAAATTTGCCGTTAGTCTTCGGTCTTATTGAATATTTTCTTATTCTCGTGTTTCGTACTGAAAGGAAAAAAAGACTTTCCATTGTGTCTTCTAAGTACTGTTCATTATATCAAATATCTTTGTAATATGTTCTTCGTAAGTAATAATGTTATTTTCAAACTCCAAGTAATGATTTTCTCTGCATTTCCTATAATATTTTTTTTTCCTTTTTCCTACTATTTTAAGGTTTAATGTATTTCTTAGCAGGCAGGGAAAACACCAAATTTACTTTTTATGGAAGTAAATTATTGATTTATGGTATCGATGTTACAATAATTTCTGCATGACACTTACTCTGTTTTTATGAATACTAAACATTTTGTATTCATTTTGATATATCATCATGTAACTGTCTACAGTGTGCCAGCTTTCACTTTGAGATTTGATGAAGTTTATTTAGGTTCCAGTAATGAGGTTAGTTTCTGTTTCTCCTTCAGTCTGCCAGTTTAAACGAATTTTCCATTAGTTCGTCAAGGGTGCTACTTGTTTGAAATACCTAAAAGTGTTCATGAGCTTTCAGCCTATCCTTGCTCTTTGAAGTGCAGTTGCACCTCAGTTAAGCATTGCCTAACAGGTCAGTTACTTCAGTATTAAGGTCACTGTAAATTCTGGAACACACAGTATTTGAGCGTTAAACTTACTTTGTTTAATTTTGTTCCAGCAAAGTAGTAAGTACTACATGGCATACTATGCCTAACAATACTAATGTAGTTACTTTAAAGTAAGTTTGTTGGCGCTAAAACACGGAAGGTAAATTCAAACAAACATGACCGCAGTTGGAATGAAACCCACTTGTCTCTTTTACTGGAGGTGATGTTTGGCAGGTAGGTCTGGATCCCAGAAGTAGTTCTTTACTGTAATTAAGCCTGCATGTGGAAAAAATTAAAGGAACACTTGGTAAATGTTTGGTATCGTTGTGTAGAGGCCTTCTTTTTGCTCCTTATCAGATTTTGCTCTTCCATTTTTCTTCCTATTACTCCACACTTTTTCTCCTGTTTCCAGATCACTAAACTGGTATGATGCTTTCCAATAAAGGGTTTTGCTTCTGTAAAGATCATCTTAAATTCAGTTTCTGTCTGCCTGTTGTCATCTCGCTTATCCCCATCTTTAAATGCTGTGTAATACTGTCCACCCATCTAAAAACTCTGTAATTTCCACCACATTTATAAATTTAAATGGTTTTTACATTTAAATTGAAATTTTGGAGCAATAATGCTTCTGTTGTGTTAGAGCTAGGAGCAGGAGACAAAAAGAAAGCTCTATTCTGAATATTCCCACACATCTTTTCCCTCAAATGCTACAGCTGTTTTATCCCTTCATAAATTTTTAATCAGGGGATTTCAGTACTTAATTGCAAAAAAAAAAATACAACCTCGCATCATTCCTTTGCTGCCAGCCAGTATTTTCCTTATTATGTGGATAAGTTAGGCATTAAAGGACTAAGTGATTCTTGCAATATGGCATAGCGAGCCACTGGCAGCCTCTAAAGCTCCTGTTTTATAATCCTATAATCTGCTGATTTGACGTGAACGTTCTTTTCAGCTGGTGTATCAAATGGAAACACCCTAAATCCTGGTTGGGACTGAGAAAAGTTATTCTGAGATGAGAATTACTGCATAAATGTGTTAATGCTGTGATTATCGTTGTCAAGGAGTTACCAAATAAAAAAATGAGTGAATATACAGAGTAGAAATGTAAGTGCTTTAGGGATGTGCACACAAGATGTCTCAGGAGTCCCAACCACTGCAGTGTAGCAAAATTACTTACATGGCCCTCAAAAGATGTGGCAGTGGGAGTGAAAGCTAACAGTACTTATCGTAGCATCCCCAATTATGTGACAGGGAAAGGTGTCTTGAGCGGGCCTGGTAAGAGTTTTCCTTTCACATGCACACAACTATTTTTCCTGTTACTTGCATGGTTTTTGTGAGATGTGGGTTTTGGAATTAATGCTCCATACTAGGCATAAGGGAGATTCTGCTTATAGAAGCTGCTTTTCCAAATCTGTTTGTAAAAATTCAGCTGATACCACATCATTTGTGCTTAAATTGCCTCTTCAAGCTTTTTCTTTACATCTAAGGGAAATATAAAAAATTCTGCAAACTGATGTGCCTAGAATCTTGTTTGTTTTTCCAGACACATCAGTTGGGCTAATAAAAGAAAACTTACTTCTTTGGGCAAACTGTGCTCTCCTTATATTTTCCTGGCATGTTTATAGACAGAAATTGGTACCATAAGCAATAACCTGTGGTATCTGTGTGTTATTCTGTGTCGAAGTGTGTGTTGCATTTCTTGTATAAACTGGCCTGTGATTCCCCAAGTTGTCGGTGGTCAGTTAATGTCCCAAGCCCTTATTCTGTAGCCTGTGATTTTTGTGATTATTTTCCCTGCAGTTTCATCTCCCTTTGAAATGTCGTTATCATGTTTCACTAATAAACTGCCCTTTTTTTACACCTTGACAAATAGGCAATGTAAAACATTGCTGTTAAATGCTATAGAAACAGTTATTTGAACAAAAAGCTAAACATTTCACTGAGATTGGATTTAGTTTTAAATTGAAGATACTTTTCAGGTAGAAGAACAATCTTCCATTCTTTCAAGTCAGACTTTAAATGGTACCTAGAATAGTGACAGAGTTTTGTCCCATTTTCTACTAACTGGGATGTTGATTATAAAATTGTGACAAACCAAATGAAACTGATTCATTCTTTTTCCAAAACTGAGAGACAAAACAAGAGTAAATAGTATGTCATGGGGTAGAGCTAAATGTTAAATTCAGCATTCAAATGTTTTCCTTTGCAGCTAGCACAGATAATGAAATAATAAAAAAATCTGTTTTATTTAATGTTTTGCTTGAGCTAAGCATGTCTTCTTGTGAGGGCACTCTACACCTTCTTGATTCCAGGAGCATTACTGTAGGCAGATAATAATTCAAGTCTACTTGACATTAGTCATGCCACTGGGCTATACTGTGGCTACTCGCATGTCTTCCTGCTTTCCAGATATATTTTCCTCTACTAAAAAAGACATACCCAAATAAACTTTCACATAACTTACCACTGTACTGTATATCAAAAGAAATCTGGCTTTTGATATTCCTTTAATTTAAGCTGTAGTAAAATACTACAGGAATGCATGTGCATAATTTTATTTCTATATTCAGTAGCTTAAAAAATGTGGTTTAAGATCCCATCTCCTAATCTTCTCTCCTGCTTTCCCATGGCTGAGAGTGTAGCGTGATAAGATTTGGTTTTTTAGTGGTGGAAGACTCAGTGTGATTTTTCACACTACTGTGATGTGCAGTCCAATCTGATGTTGCTTATAAAACAGTCGTATGCATTGTATATGTAACTGAAATATTTAAAAGATTTGTCATTAAATTCAAGGTCATGGATCTTGCGTATTTTCAAGGAAGTTGTCATGGGCTAAAATCATGTTTCACCTGCAGTCTGGCTCTTCATTAGCTGATAGGAGGGATTTGCGGCATTGGCAATAAGTTGTGCTGGCTCTGGCTGCCTGCCAAAGCAGGGCTGCTGTTTAAGGCAGCAAGTCTCGCTGCCTTTCGCCAGCCTGAAAGGCAAGGGGCTTTCAAGAGGAATGCAGTGCAGGATTTTGTGTCGAGTCAAAACCGGCAGGCTGTCCTTGCTTTACTGAAACAATTGCGTGTTTATGATTTTGTAGTATGTGATGTCATGAGGGTGTTGGCTTTCAGGAATTTCACTACTGAGGAAGCAGTTTGAAATGCAGGCAGAATCTTCAAGACCTTCAAAAATGCACTTGGTTTCTTTTTAGTTAGCTTTGAACAGATGTACAGATGGATACATATGTATTTTTTTTTTTTTTGGTAAGAAATTAGCATATGGAATATAGAAGCAATTTAAGGGGATACAATACCTGAAGGCAATGTCGAGTCGGTCTGGATTTTCAAACTCTCTTCCTCTACCGGGATATCCATTCTACCAGGTGTCATGCAGGTATACCGTGTTGTTTTATCTTTTAGTGCACTTGCATAGAGAGCTGCAGCATGATGCTTGTGTTACCAGATATTTTGTTTCCATTTCTTTGTTCTCTGAAAAATATATGAAATCGGGGAATTTAGATGCTGAAAAACATTAATACAGTTTTAGAATGCTTTGTGCCTGACTTTACAATTCGGTTTGCATTTATTTAAAGCAAATATCTTTATTTCAAACATACTAAATATATTGAGACTTTTTCCAACTGGAAAAATGGTGTAACCTTGGAGATTTTTAAAGTGAGTTATGTATTCAGATATATTCAGTTATTAGGAACAGGTATCTACAGTGTTGAGAAGTGGAAATTATACAGGGTTCTAGAAACATGACTAAATTTTATGACTTTTAATGTAGAACTGCATAAGGGAAATAAACAAGAGTACTTGTTGTCATTATGCTTAGAAGATAATTTGTAAAAAATGTGCATGTGTGGAAAGGTGATAAATGCTAGCATTGTGATAAAGCTTAATCATACAAGCTTCTCATTGTTTTGTCCTTTTGACTCAACAGTCCAGTTTTATTAAAAATCCTTCCTTCTGAGAGTGCTGTCTAACAGTTTCCTAATGAATGGGTTGGATTCTAACCATGAAATTACTGTTCCTGTTGTGGAAGACTGTAATATTGCATAATAATTAGAGGGACTGTGTTACAAAATTCTTTGGCTGAAAGATCTCAGGTTTCTGGCACACCTTAATAAAGGAATGTAATCTCTGTTTATTGTGTCTAAAGCTGAAGTCCCTGCCTCTCATGCTGCAACAGTAACAGAGGGAGGGGAAATTTGGAGGTGGAACAGGAGGTTTG
>JAVHNF010011579.1:31103-42860 GCA_034783455.1 Micropsitta finschii | reverse complement strand
CCACATGATGCTCAGCGCAACTCATCTGTTCCATCCCTGCTGCCTGCAGATCTGCAGCACGAGGTGCACATCTGGCTGTTGAGCAGAATGGGCTCAACGGAAATTTGCTGCTAAGCTCGGGCACCCTGGTCTCAGGGAAAGCAAATGTGCCATGTTTATCAGGGTGGCACAATCCTCCTGGAGGGCAAGGTGCTGCAGTGTTGATTGCACCCTCTATGGCCACACCAGCAACCAGCTCTGGCACAAGGCGCTGGCCCCGAGCTATGATGCAGGGGTGTGCATACATATGTATGTGTGTATGCACATGTGTGCGTACATGTGGGGCTCATCTTGGAGGAGCTGCTCCAGAACAGACCAAAGGAAAAAGATCACCATGTGGTGGTCAGAGACCCTGTAGACACTGTAGAGGCTGTGCTGGCATCAGAGTGTGTGTGCAGCTGGCAGAGCAACCGCTCTGTCAAGGGCAGGAGGAAGATGGAGAGAAAATGAAGAGGTGCCAGTAGCACACAGACACGAATAAGGAACATATGTGTGGTGCCAAGAGTCAGGCTGGTGGGGTGCAGATTAGCTGGCAAGACAGACGTGCATTCGCTGCACGCTGCTTCCCAGTGTGAAGAAGAGCTGGTGCCACAGGCAGAGGGACTAATAAAAAAGCTGGTTTAAGGCAACGCTGGACACGGCGCTCTTGCTGCTGTCAGCCCAACTGCCCTCAAAAGCCTCCCTGACCTTATTAAACCTACCCATAGGAGAAAGTGTCCTTGCCAAATTAATTATGTGAGAGCAAACTGGTGGCAGCAGGTGCCCAGGAGCACAGGACTGGAGAGGAGGGCTTTGCCAGGACAGTACAGCCTTGCTGAAAGCATCACTTTATGCTTCAGTTATAGTGTAAGGTCCTTCTGCCACCATGCCCCAGGACATCTTCCTCTTGCAGTACTGGCAAGGAAGCAGCCCAGGCTCCCACCAAAACTGCACTGCCCAGCAACACTTGTGCAATTTTCCTGAGGTCACATGGTGCAGCGCTGGATCCTGGCTGCATGAACTGAATGAAAGTGATGCTCCACCAATATCTTAGGAGGGAAAAAGAAAAGTAAAATAAGGTCTATGAATTTCATTAAGCTGGGCGATGTCTTGGTGCTGAAGCAAGAGATCATTTGCAGCATTATTTTCACTTTCTTGAAAACAGATTATGAAGCAGGAGAATGAAAACTGTTCTGTAAAAAACATTTTCTTATTTCTAGGGTTAAGTAAGAAATTCTTTCAGACACTGCTTTTTATTTTGCCTTTTCCTTGTATCTTCATGACTTTGGCGCTACATCCTGCCACGACCAAAAGCGCAAGTGCCAAAATCCTACAGTGAAGGCTATCTGATGGAAAATAGCTAGAAATAGGAGGCACTAAACTGCCCCAAGACAGCAGCTCTACATGGGCAGTGGGCAGCTTTGACACCTGGTGTTGAAGGCCACTGCTGCCTGCTTGTAGCAGCTGTGCATCTCACACAGAAAACCCAAAACACAGCAGCTGAAGGACTAGCAGAGAGCCCTGTGTGCAGTCGGTACACAAGCTGGAGCTCCTGAGCCTTACCTCCCACGGCCCCTGGGCAGCCTGGTGCTTCAGCTGGATCTGCCAGTCCTCCGTGTTTGGTTCTGCACAGTGGTGCATGGTTAAAATGACGGGACGGGTTAGCAGGGCTCCTGGTGGGCCACAGCTCACCACTGGTGTCAGCAGGGTCTGGTTGTCTTCTATGGGTGGCCTGGTGGAGGAACAGAAAAATGGATACATTAAATGAGCTGAAAAAGGCAAACTGGTACATTCAGGTACGTAAAAGTAAAAAGATTGTGTAAGCAAAGAATGGGTGGGTTTGGTCTGGGTTTTGTTGCTTGCTTTTTTTCCAAATCACAAAATGTGTTTTGTTTTTCCAAATACGACCCATTTGTCAAAACACAGGCTCAGGCAGCAAATTACAGACCACATTTGCTGAGCACCCTCCACTCTGAAGGATCCTTGCGACTGTGTGCAGAAGCTTCATTTCAGCCACTGCCAAAATGTGGTCACTGCTGCGTTTGGCAGTTGTTTATGTTTGTATGTTTAGCCACATACAAAAATGAACAGTAGCTCTTGTAAACACCACGTGTGAGCATTATTTACTGTCTGGACAGAGAAAATTGAAGAATAGAGAAAAAGATGAACTAAGAAGCAAGTCTGAAACCTTGTAAGTGGTATACAGCACATCTGAGACGTGCAGTATGAGTTCAGAGTCGTCACCAAACCCACTGATATTCCATTTTACTTAAAAGGCATTCAGATCCACTAGAACAGATATCACAGATATGGCTGCAGGGAGCAGGTGGCACCAGTGGTAGAGGAGAAAAGACAAAGGGATGCTAAGGAATTGTGCAGACAGCAAAACACACTTGCAAAGCCCAAGTTTTCTAGTGATAACCCCGAGCTGTTCAGTTAAAAACACAGCTATTGTCCAGTGCACTTGCTGCTAGTCACTAGGAATGGATGTTACAGGATATCATGTAAATATTTATGATACACAGCATACACTGTAGTTTGAAAATGATTGTGAGTGTGTATATGCACCCTTGTGCACTTGTAAACTATCCCAGACCGACTGCTGAGGAGCTTAAAAACAGAGGAAGCATGAGTGACTTTAACTATCCCGACATCTGGTGTATGACAAATACAGCTGACTGCACCTCATCAACTGCCTCCCTAAATAATACAGAGGACAAATTCATGATCCAGAAACCAGCAAGCAGGAGATTAAAAGTGTTCAATGTGATCTGCGCGTAAACTCCAGATCTGCCCACAGGACCTCCCATCCTCTGCTCCAGCTAAGATTCAATCTCTTGTTGATTTACAAATGCTTCTATTTATTTACAGCTGTATTGGTCTTGTGGAATTAGTTGAGAGAGCATTACCTACTGTTTATTTCTGCAAGTCTCAACCTTCACTAAAAGCAAGCAAAATAGATAGCTGTGATCTTAGATAACGTTTTCAGGGAGGTCAAATCACTACAAAAGCTGTTTTGATACACAATTTATTGCACCTATTCTGGTTATTGCAAAGATGTGTCCACAGGCATATCCTAATTTTCCATATCCATAATCCATAATCCTTAATTCTCCCTGAATATTCTATTAACCTCACAGAACACGAAAGAGACAGTTTTAGGCAATCCTTTTTCAAAGTAGGATGAAGGCACTTTTGAAAAGTATCTCTTTTTGCTACAAATGTTGTGGGAGGTTTTTGTAACATTTGAGGAAAAAAAAACAAACAACAAAACCAGAAAAGGTCCAGCATGGAAAAATTTAAATCTATGCAAATCAGTAAATCCAGATGATATGCATCCGTGGAAATTAACTGATGAGTTTACTAAATGACTTAACAATTGTTTCTGAAAAGCCATGGACTGGAAAGAAACAGCTGTGATGTAGCTGCCTTTCAAAAAAGATGTAAAGTATAACAATCTGGACAGCTATCACGTATTATGCTGGTTATTTTAGCCTAACAAATAGTACACAAAAGGAATGAAACACTGGCAGCTAGAGTAGCTAGTCCAGCTCCTCTCGCATGCTGCAGGGATCTCTGGATCCAAGGATTTAGAAGATCAGTGGTCATTCTCCTGCAAGACTGAACCGAATAAATTATTGGGCAGTTTTTGACTAAAATGTTACTTCTTCCCTTCTTCCTCAGACTCATTCACCTTTTTTTTCTTCATTTTTCTTCGTAAGAAGCAACAAGAAGCTTCAAAACACTCCCATTGTGCCAGCGGTGGTTTTACATGGTCATTACCTTGTGCATTAATGAGTATTTGAACAGTCTCCTGCAGTCTAAAATTCAAGACATTTCAAAAACCACAATGGTTTATGAAAAAGATCTTTCAAAATTACAGTATTTGTCTGGAAAGCTACAGCTATAACAAGCTACAGACTTAATAATCTTGTTGACCTAACTTCACCTAAAAGACTACTGACCCATAAAGAAGAAAGAAAAATACCCAACAAGTTATCATAGTTTTTTGACTGAATTACAAAACCAGCAGTCAAAAATAATTTAGGAGGAAATATATCATGATTGCCATAAACAAAAATATCATGCAGTGCAGTGAAAAATGAGTTAAAATTGACAAGAATCTGAGCACTGGTGCATGCGGTTAAAAAAGCCAAAAGGTCATTAAAATAATATGGTACTGATAAATCATATAGCCTGAAGTTGTCTCAAAGTAAAATTAAGTTTAGTCACTGCTCCGTGACAAAATTTTGTTAGCTGTTAAATTTTAGGACTGTGATGGAAAGCATAATTCTGCGCTGCAACATTTTACATCTGATTAGCAGAAGTATAAAAAACGATGCAGAACATGGAGTCAGGCTGCACAGTCAGCGAGATGGGAAGCGGATACAAATGTACAAAGGACATGCAAAACCAGCAGGACTTATTATGTTTTCCCCAAGTTGGTAAACAGCATCTTTGCCACCAGAGATTCACTGCCGAACGGATGAGATATGCATGCTCCTGACTTGGGTGTTTATGCTACAGGACACTCTGATGAGTGAAGAACAAAAAAATGGGTGAGTTGCAGGGATGCGTAACTTTGCAGCCCCTAATTGTTACCAGATACGCATCTGAATCCAGCACCCCCAAGTTACTCAACGGTGCCAGTCCTAGTGACTGTCCACTATCTACCTCATGCAGATAAACCTTTAAAAACTGAGATGTAATGGTTTGCAGAGAAGTTCTTGAATGGTATAAAACAGGGGTCAGTGTCCCTGAATAGGTGAAATCCCAGCTCTACTGGATTCCATGCTAAACTTCTGACTCCTGTGAGGCCAGGATTTCTACTCACAATGTGGAGAATAATGTAAATAGCAACATTAAACTTACAGATAGCAATTAATAAGGAATATTGCAAGTAACAATGAGAGCCAAAAAACAATGCAACAGACTCAGAGAGGATGAAAAGACAGGTAGGAAGTAAAATCCTATTAATATCGCATAGCAGCTCATGCTGCCAGAGCAAAACAAGTTCCAAACATACTTATTTAGTAGTAAAGAAAGCGATAGAAGTGAAAAAGATCTCATGTGAGTTTACTGCAACACAGCAGGCATCAAGTTGTAATATGACATAGTGGCAAAAAGCAAATCTGATTTCTGCAGCTGTATGGGACAAGACCTGTCAGAGCACTCTGAGGTGCTTTCCTATCCAGCTGTAACGTGACTGCAGGTAGCAAGGTGTTTAGGGACTGCAGCAAGATCTCAGAAATAAACACCTGAAACCCAGAGGAATGAGGCTAAACCACAAAATGGCACATAGAGCAGAGAAGTACCCTATGACAACTGACAGGAAAAAGGACCAAATATCCCTTGACAGATATTTACTCATTTCTCACTGTTTCCGATTTCCATTTTAAAACAAAAGGATTACGCTTTACTATAGCTAATGAGAACAGAAACAGATGCAGTACACAAGATATATCATACAAGAGATATTAATCTTTCTGCTTCAAGGCATAAACCCAACACTAATTGGTGGAATTAGTAAACAACAAATCCCCCTGAAGACAAGTTATTTTGTAGTCATTCATTATGAGCAATTTTCTTCCTTCTCCTGGAGCAGGTGATGCAGCACCAGCTAAGCCAGGATGAGGCAGGCCTAAGATGAGTACCTGTTGTGATTGAGTATTGTGATTTCTGTATTGTGGATCACAAAAGATCCAGCACACAGACACAGGGAAACATATAGAGGAAGGGAGTTATCTCCTCTAAAGCAGAAAGATCTATGAGCAGAAATCTTAAAAACTGTGAGCCAGAACATACTTTTAGGCTGTTATCAAAAACAGGACCTGAGCCCCCCAAAAACCTCATGCGCATGTGCTTCACTACAGGCTTGCAGCAGTCTTGGGACAATTTATCAGATGAGATGGGCGTTGGGCTTTAAGACTCTGAAGTCTCTTCACTGGAGGCAAAGAAGATGCTTTTGTTTTACAAAGATCTGACAGAGACTAAAAATCAATCCCCTATTTAGCATTGCTATTGAAAGGCACTGACAGTAACTGAAAGGTCTTCAGATATTTTTAGATGTTGTCCCATCCCACACTGCTTATCAAGAACATTCAACTTTAATTTAAAAGCAAACAAACTTTTATGCACTATATCTGGTCCCTTCACAATCAAATTTGTGTTTTTAATGGGATTACTCATTTGAAACTGTCTCCTTGTAATACACCAGACCATATTCATTAAGGTATGAATCAGACAGCAGATGTGAGCACTAGAGAAATCTCTGCTTCTCAGTTGGCCTACATTGTGCTTCCTGGCACCATGAGTAGACCTTAAACACAATCACAGCAGCTCAGGAAGCACAGGATGGAGCAGCAAGAGAAGAATGGCTACAGCAACAGATGGCAACCCTTCTACACAGCTTAGCCAAAACTCACAGGGAAGACATTTTACTTGTCCCTTCATTCTTGGGGCTTTATTTTTGATATGTGTTCCTTTTTAAGTTACAAATTTAATTTGAATTCTAGACTGATCCTGATTCTTCTGTCAGTCTGCCTTTAGAAAGAAAATTATTTGAAATGTTTGCTCTTTTGCTGACGGTCTGGTTTTCTTATGTTGAATTTTTCAGTTACAGTGACTGGCACTTCATGAAATTGTCTTCTGGAGTTGCAAAGTAATTTTGTTTATGCAACAGAGATACAGACAGAAGGTGGAGAAATGAGATGCAGAAGACTTCAATTTCTTTTACTTCATATCACAGCTTAGAGTTTACTGGTGAAAAAAACATTGCTCTTTGGATCAAACTCATTAATTAGCTGTATGACTTTAATATAAAGTCTATACATACACTATGAAGAGACTAATCCAAATCCTGACAAGGCTCACCTGAGCCTTCTGTCTTTTAAGGTAGCTAATTTGGAAGTTGCACAATTTATGTGCGTCTTCCACCAAGATCTTCAGGAGAGGTGCTTGGTGCATTCTTCAGGGTTGTCACACTTTGTGGGCATGGAGACAACCACTCTCATTTCCATCATCTCCTGTGAGATGGATTATATAGGAGTGTCCTTCACTGTGCCATATTTAGTGCAGTTCTTGCCTCTGATTAGAGTATGCAAGAGTAGCTCCACCTAAAGCTGTGCAAGCTCAGCAGGGGTTCGCACAAGAACACAGGAACTGCCAAACAAGATCAAACCAGTGGTCCATCAAGACCCAGACACCATCTAGCACTGACTGGTACCAGATGTTTCTGAAGGAAGCACACAGCTCCGCTAATTTAGCTCACAGCTCAATTTGTTTTTTAACCCGAGGCAGTCAAGAAAATCCTGAGGGCTGGAGGTTTATACTCGTACTATTTAATGCTTAGCCGTGTAAGACCTAGGCTCTCACAGATACTCATGGGTACACAGATGCTCTTGTCAGGTTACTGGTCACAGCAATATGTTTGTTTTTTAGATGAAAACACAAATCAAGAAGGAACCTGTTCTTTTAAAACTCCAAGTTGGTGATACTTACCCAGACTAAAGGAGAGAGCATCTGATCATCACTGAAAAAGTCAACAAGCTTCAAGACAGAAACCTGTCTGATGTCTATGAAATATTCTCATAGGCTTGTCATTTTTTCATACGTACACACACATAGATACCATTTTTCCCACCATAGCCACTTCATAAAGCACATGGACCTTTCTATGAAGTTAACATGCTAGCCAGGGATCAGAGCCTGGTAGCTGCTTGCCATTCATTCTGTCCTGAATGACAGCAGAATGAGGATGATCTTCCAGTGCAGAAGCAGGAAAATAAGCCTGCTGGAGTACTAGTCTAGGGAAAGAAAAAAACCACTGCACCATACGCATGCTAACACACTTAGAGAAAACAACTGCCTCCAGGTGACATTTATTGCAAGCCACCAGAACCCTAGTTTGCTGCAGAAGGATAATGCTTTTAAGTGCGAGCCTCCTGCTCTCGCATGTTTCGATGGATATGAAATGGAATAACTAGAGTGTCTCAAAAAGCTCTCCTAACCAATCTGCAAGGCAACATAAAGAGTGCTATTGCTGGGTTGTGAAGTCTCTGAAATTTCTGTGCTACAGGATTCAGAGACTAACTGGGGAAATGTATTTGGAAAACAAAAGAGTGAAAAGGGGAATTTGCAGGACTCTGAGGTACAACAGATTTCCTGTTTCAGCTTGACTGTTCCGAAGTTGTTTCCTATTTCTACAAACTAAGGCTGAGCTAAACTTTATGTTGCTGTAGATACGTGAGCTATGATGGTGAGAGACTGCTGCTGCACTGATTCTATTTAGGGTAGCACTACAGGGACCACATTCTTGCCTCAGTGGTGGTTGTATATCAAGAAAAAGAGACTGCCTTCATTTCTGTTTATAACACCCATTTTATAGTTTTCTATATGTCCCCTTCCAAACTACATCAACACACAACAAGACTTTTCAGCCCATACACATTTACACAGTGCTCACGAAAATAAATACAGGATCTCACAGGGTTTATAGAACACACTCCAGTTACCACTTGGCCACAAAAATGAATGTCTGCATTGAGTTCCTTACTGTGGACTATCACTCTCTGCTGGAGTGCTGTAAGAGTGCAGCAGCAGATCTGAAAAATAATTATGCCACACGCTAACTTGTGGTACTCATATGACCCCAATTATATGAAGCAGCATCTGTGGCCCATGCAGTCAGAAAAAAAGAGGTTTTGACTGAGTTGCAGCTCTGCTACAGCAATTGAAGTGTCTGCACAGCCCTGCAGCAGAAGACCATTACAGCTGGGTGCCATCCACCCCATTCTGCACTGGGGAAAGGGATCAGGTAACAGGGGGAGAATGCAGAGGTCCTGCAGAGTTTAAGCCCTTTTGAGTGAATGTTTAGTCACCAGTGATCTAGACAACATCTGATGAGCTCCATTTTAAATGTCCTAGAGGTATCTGATCTCCATGAGCATGAAGAGCCTGGCATGCTGGATGTGGCCCAAAAAACTGCCACAAGTCAAATAAGCAGCTGGGTCCTATGCACCCATAAAGCGATTACCACCACAAGAGAATGAGCCCTGCTGCCCCAGGGGAACGAAATCACTTCTCAAAGTCTTCATTGCAAGCGAGGACACTCACCTGTTCATTCACTTCTGCAGGCATACTTCAGCATACTTGCTCAGTTTGGCAGACAACACAGATCTAACTACGGTTTTCCCAGTACAGGCTAACCTAGCCTTCTATCCCCTAGGTGACCTGCTGAGTAACAGCTATCACAAAGCACACAGAGGAGGCTTTATGACCCCTAAAGAAAATAAATCAGACTAGCCTGTGACACTGTTGTCCACAGCTGCATGAATGGGAAGTAGGGATTCCCTCCATAACTGGCAGTAAAGAAAATAATTGTACATATAACTCCTCCTAGGAATAACTTTATTTTTTTTTTATAATTATATATTTTAAAAAGGGAGATTTAAAGCCAAGTTGAATAACACTGGATGCCAAGTTGAATAACACTGATCTTAGGTTTTTCTTTCTTCTGCAGGAAAGGGTCCTTTTCAATGCTGTTTGTAAATGCCTTTAAAACACCCAAAACAAACAGGAATACAATCAATACTAGGTATGAACAGAGACACTTTTTCTGTAGCTGCAATTAGCTATTTTCAAAGAGCAGGCCATGAATAATGTATGCAAAAGGGTGGGTGGGGGATTTACTTAATTTTTCTTTAAGCAGATTATTTTAGCATGGGTGAAAGATTACCAGTCTAAAGAACAGTGTTCAGTATCACGCAGTGTATAAACAGCTGTGGCTTAGCACATAATAAAAGCCATTAAACGGCTGAGCCAAAAAACCTATCTAGCTATGAGGAGGGAAAAGAGGCAAAGTACCATGTAATGATTGCTTAGATTCACATTTGCCATTCAGCCTTTGTGCATGAGTCCATTCTGCAGACTAAGATCTCGCCTTTCTATTCACGAGGTTTTTCTAAACTGCTTCAAATGGTATTGTGACCTTTTTGGAAACTCTTTTTTTATGCCAGGGCTGCTGGATCACTCAGTAGACATTAAGGTCTGGAATATGAATTGGCCACACATGCAGGTAACAGGTGAGAACAACAGGGGTTATCCCAATATTGGCTCTGGGTGGCCCTTGGCCTGCTGTGCCCATGGCTGGGCAGAACAATCTGCTTGCTTCTACCTCAGAGCAAGGAGGGGTGCAGGACACCAAAAAGCTTTGGCTCCATCCTCTTCACTGCATGGGCTAGCCAAGCCCATGAAGGGTGAAGTAACAATTCACCTTCAGTATTGTAGGAGAGGAGATTTTACAAGCCAGACGCTCAGGCACCTGTCCCTCTGCAGAGCAGACTTGTCACATCCCTCCTCCGCTCCCTTCTCATTCACAGCATAGGTCTTTATCAAGAGGTTACCTCACACCTTCTCTGCCTCACCAAACTCATGCTGGCACGTTTTCCTTGCTTCTGGCTATGATTCAGCATTCCTTCAGCCTGAGGGCTTGCTGCAGAGTGCAACTCTTGATTAGAAAAGCAGAAGTCTGAGCTGGTTTTGTGGCAAAGTTTATCCTCGCTCGCATTTTACCTCCAAGTCAGCAAACAGCTTCAGTGCTGTAGGCTTTGCATAAGCATATTACCACAGGTCTTTAGGTACTGCATTTTTCCTCTCTATTAATACATGAGCAAATGAAGGCAATCTTTTACCTCATGTTCTCCTTCCTGTGAACTGTCACATACATTTCATAGACTCTCCCTTGTGGAACAGCACCCGCTGGGATCAGCAAGCTTACTCCTGCAGAACAAAGGAGACACAAAAGATGATAAATTGGAGAAAAACAAAACCCAGGCAAATGGGCCTGTGGAGTGACAGAAGAGGCAGAAGATGAAGCCTGCAATGCCAGGTTTCCACCCAGTCTCACCAGTAGACTCTACATGACCTCAGCAACTTGGGAGAAAAAGTATTTACTGTGACCCATGTCTCTCTGGCAGTGAGATAGTTTGTTGTTACTCCTCTTGTGCATCAGCACTGAAATATGGGAGTGGAGAAGGGGATTTTCTTCCCTTCCCTTATATTTTATTTAAAGAGCAGGCAGACGCTTACGCTGCTGCTTACCTTGTAAAATGATGGGAAAATGAACAACTCTGACTAAAATTTCCAGCAGCTGTAACAGGACATCTCTCTGTAGTCAATTCTTTCTTAATTAAAATTGGGAAAGAAAGGCAATGGAGGACTGCCCCAGGAAGCAATGGGAACTAGTTGTTTCCTGAAAGATGGCTTCTGTGACTGGCATCCTGTCTTCTAATGCACTCAGCTTCTAATTAGACTACTAGGGAGACAAAATTTGGCTTCTTGGTACTTTGAATGTGTAAAGTGGTTCAAAACTTGGGTATCCAACCTTGAAAAAAATGTGGGCAAATATGCTCGGTGTTCTTTTCAGGGGTGATTAGCTGCACACTTGGTTACAAAACCCTGCCATTACTGCCATTTCAGAAATGTCCTGTTGTTGCACGACAAGCACAGCACATGAACCAGCTATTTCACTCTGCTGGACACGTCTCAGCCAGCTGTCTTTGCAGATGTAGATTAGCTCAGAATCAGTGGCAATGATTTTAATACACTTATTATTACATAGCTGAAAATAAACCTACAGGCAGACTATTTACATATATACATATGCAAAAGAGAGGCTTTATAGAAAGCTTGCACAGTTCTGTCTTTTCTTTAGCACATGTGGTTTGGTTATGCTGAAGA
>JAVHNF010011578.1:1796-12187 GCA_034783455.1 Micropsitta finschii | reverse complement strand
GAACACTGCCAGGGATGGGGCAGCCACAGCTTCTCTGGGCACCCTGTGCCAGCGCCTCAGCACCCTCACAGGGAATTCTTCCTTATATGACAAAGTTTTAGTGAACTAAAAAGCTTCCTCTGCAATAGCCTTTGGAGTAGTTCAGACCTGACACCCGCCTTTCGAAACTCTTTATTGTGCTATTTCATAAAGCCCACAATCAGATCACAGGACATGACGGTGCTCAGGAATTACACCAGTCATGGTGGCTGTTAAGTTCTCTGTAGCTCATCTTTGCTGCTGGTTCTCACCATCAGTAAGGAAACACTGCACAAATTCCAGCACAAATGTGACTCACACAGCTCAGATACAATACTTAGCACTTTTAAAGAGAGGCAGTATTTAGTTCCTTGTTTTCTGGATGAATTTATAAAGCTCTGCACTTATCACAGTCCCAACACACAGTCCCAAACAAGTCAATCCAACACATCCATGAATACATGTCCAAAGAATGGCAACAGTAATATAGCCCAGTTTTAGTGAGCAACTACATCACAGTTTGGCGTTCTCAAACTCAGGAATTCACCATAAGCTTGACCTGCCAACAGAGTCAATGAGGTAACAGGCATGATTGAAACCTGACTGTTTATAGACTGCAATGTAACAGCTATACACTGTGAGTGTGGACCCAGGATCCAATTATCCGAAGTAGGAACAGCTTACGTGAAGGATAAATTGGAGACTCCAGGATCAAAATCACCAATTAATTCCACAGTATCTATTCTATGTAGCAACATAAAATCGTTACTACTCCACTTAATGTGTGGGTAGTGTTTATCATGGAAGAGTGGGCATATTTAATACTTCTCTGCAGCATGGATCCAGGAAACCAATATGCCCTTTGCAATTAGTGCAGTGAGAAACGAAGACGAGTTTCAACACTGCGAGGTGACAATGCCCACAATTGCAAAGGCAAATAAATCTTCAGATTGGGAACACAAGCACTTAAATGGCTATTGAGAGAAAGATCACATCCAAAACCCTTTGTCTGCCACATGTTGCTCATCTCTGAAACCCTTTTAGAGAAATAGCTCCTCAAGTGACTCTTGACACTGAAAAGAAACCATCACTCAAGCCCTTGAACAATACAGGTAAGAACCCTTACTATTAGCTAAAATTGAGAAAGAGATGAAAATTAGTGAATAAGGGAAACTGCAAAGAAAGGCTGCAGACTGTCTCATATAAAAGGCAATGTTTATGTGTTTCAGATGTTATCTATGCACGTTTTCATGTCCAGGAGCCCTCAGCTCTAGGAAATGATAAAAAATTAAAACTATCGGTTCAACTTGTAAAGAGAAAGTGTCCAAAATCCATTACCTGGGGACAAAGATGGAGTTGTGAAGGAAGTTCTCAAACACTTTGCGGTACTCTGCTTCCTCCTTCTCAGCTTGCTTTTCTGCCTCTGTCTTGGGACAAGCACAACAAGGTCCTTTTTCTCCCCCACAGCCCTCTGGCTTGGTGGGTTCAGTAGCTTCTTCTGTATCAATGGTCCCATCAGCGTACCTTCGAATTGGGACTTTATCTTGGAAGAAAAGAACAGAAACAGATTGTTTCTTCTCTCTCCCTATTATGAATACAGCAACAATCCATGTTTAGCCATTCCCTTCTAGCTGTGAAGCAGGGCATGGGCTTTACCTCTTGTCAATCAAGTGCACTGGCAGGTAAGAGCCAGAGGCATTTCAACACAACCATGTTTTGTTTTCCTACCTTTGGAGCAGTAATTGTGTCTGTAAAGGTAACTGTCCTGAGGTTGCTGCTGCCATCGTACAATGTAGTATGAGAGGTTGCCATTAGGAAGAGAGGGAGGATTCCATTTCACAATCAGCTGGGATGAGGAATTGGATGCTGAAATAACATCTAAGGGAATGGATGGCACTGGAGGGGAAAACCAGAAAACTTACTTAAATCTGAAGCATTCTACAATGTATTCTAATGCAAGCTTTCTTAAGCGAATCTCAATCCATTTCTATATGGCAAGAAAGAACACCATCCTATTTCAAAGAGAAGATTTCCTACTGCTGCCCCACAAACAATAGCTATTAAGGGTTCAACTACAACCACATGCAGCTGTACTTAAATTTAACCCTCACCAAAGGAAAAAAGCCTGAAATCCTAACTCCAAAAAGCTTTTGGATATCCCAATGAAAGAACTGCCTGGGCAACCACGAAGTCTGAATTCAAATGCTTTCAAAATCACTGAAAACTTTCTATCATCATACATATCATCTGCACGTAAATTCAATCTCTGTATTAAAGACAGAACTCGCACCGTAATTCTATTATAATCACCATACCCACAGCATTATCAGCCTCTTACCCAAGAGCCCAGCATCTCACCTGCAGCATTGGTTCGGATATATACAATTTCACTTTTTGCTCCATGAATGTGATGGTTTTCCATCATTGTGAGGGTAACAGCCTTAACATAAATGGCGTATTGAGTCCAAGGTTTCAGTCCCTGCAGCAGAATTCCAGGATTGTTCTCTTTGTTCGGTGGCAGGTCAACATCAACCATGTTCCAGCTATTGGAGCCACAAGCATCTTGCCCGTCGTACTCTGTCACATTTTTGAATGGTCTGAAACATTAGAAGAAAAAACAGTACATAATACTTTCTCCTAAAAACTGTCATATATTTATGAGTGCCTCACTTCAATGTTGCCCAATGAAGCAAATAAACATTACGTGTTTTCCATAACAGAATAAAACACAGTAAAATTTGTACCTACTTCCAAGCAGTACAAAATTCAGAGTTAATCTTTCGCTGCAGGTTTTACCTTCAGTTACTAGCAATAAGGCAAAGTTCCCCAAGAAAACACTAAATTTACCTGGTTTTATCCAAAACAAACAATGAAATGCTTCAGGCCTTTAGACTTTAGCTAAGCACATATGAAACAGAAGCATCTCAAACCAGTTATTGATAGTGGCTAAGCTTCTTACCATAAAGAACTAAAACTTCCATGACCAGTCCAACAGGCTTTTCTCCCCCTTTAATTTCCACACAATACAAACACACTTATATAGTTCTACTTTTCCGAAGCTGCAACACTAGTGCAAGAGCATATGAAGTGCCGTTCTTGTTATTAATTACTACAGACTCACCTAGCACTAAGTTTATTGCATCACTGCACACCACCACAATGGTAATTCTTTTTCAAGTGATGCTGGACTTGAACAATTTGTGCTTCTGTTTCTTGCAGTGTTGCTCCTTATGTCACCGTCAGCATTCAGAACCTCCCTTTCACACCTCCAGACTGCTTGGAGAGTTTTTAGTGTGCTCATTTGTAGTTTTTACTGTTTTAAAGCTGAGACACTACAAGGATGTGCAAAGGCAGGGACACTTCCCAAGAAATTAGGATCTTCCTAGGAACTGCCCCACTCCTTCATTATCAAGATACCAATGTAGTAAAACTACAGAAGGCAGGTCATCAAAATAACCCTAAACTTGGAGTACACAAGTCATCAATGTGATAGAGCAGACTCCTGATGTGTGATGCTCTGAAGTCAGTACTAGACTAGAGAAGGAAATGATCTGGTAAAGACAACGTGACTTATGAAGAGCTGCAAATTAGATCCCTGAGAACTGCCAAACCCTCCACCTCATTTTTCATTTGCTCCAAACTTGAAACTTCCTGATGGATTTGGAATCCATTTATAAGTTTCCCTCAAAACAATCCTCTTTTCAAAGGGGGCTTGTGCTCCACCAAGAAGGAATTTCAACACAAGCAGGACTCAAGGATGAAAAACGTAAACTGGATGGGGTATCCACCAGTCAGAATTGTCTACTATCTCTTGATCATCATTTGTCTTGGACAACATCTACTTACGCTTCTTTGTAGTAGACAGTGAAGCTAATGAGATCTCTATAATCTGGAGGGCGATACCGTTCCCATGTTAGTTTAATCCGATTCTTGAGTGTAGTGTTGGACACAAAACGCAGAATGTGGCTTTCACCTGCAACACAAAAGGACAGGACATAACAGAATTAGCATGACATCACCTATTAGTTTTTGCTCCCTCTCAGGTATCAGTTTTAGCTAATTAGCTTTTCCAGTAGTGCCTGTGATACCACAGTATGCCAACAGCCTTTGTCTCTGTAGAGCTTCGTATTTCATCCTACTACATTTGATGCTTAAGGGTAAGAAGTGACCTTGGCAATCATTTTAGAACACGCTAGAGCTACTGTTATTCTGTTTTCTGAAGCAAACTTTCTTCTAATGCATCATCAGAAAGCTCTTGAAAACCACTTCAGACTCTCCCTGAGCGAGGAACGAAGTCCTGGTTATTCACACGACTGGTTTAGAAGCACTAAATCTATCATTCAACTCCAGTGCACACACAGAGCAGGAAGTGGCCTCCGAGCTCTCACTTTCCAGGACAACTTCTGACAACTACAATTTCTTTTTCTGAGGAATGGACAACATGGAAAGGACAAAGGAGTTTACATTCCCATTCACGAGAGGCTTGCCCAAGAACTCCAAAACTCAGCTCATATACGACACAACCATTTGATGGCAGCAGCTTCCAGCTACTCTTCTGAACAGAGCTGGATGGAAGCTGGCAGCTTTGAAATGAATGGCTTCCCACTCCCAACTCACTGAGCTTTCCAATCCAGAACAAAATAGCGTTTTAAAAACTTAATTCTTGGATGAAGAAATTGTGTTCCAAGAGTCAACTGTGAGTTAGCTTCTAGCATTCCACAGAAGCCTGTGAAAATAAAGGGGGTTTCACCCTCATGTACACTGGCACGACTGGTGCTATCTTTTCAAAGGCAGTTTAGCTTTTGTTGATTCTTTTCCCCTTCTCAGAGTCAGAAAGCTTTCTGTAATGGTTTGTTTTAAAGAACAGGCAGCGGCTGGCACTAGCCTCAGCAGTAGTAAGGCCTGGCTGTGTGTCTGTAACTCCTCCAGGACTGCAAGCCTTTGCTCTATTCAGCGTGCAAAGAATGGAGTGTGCTTACAACAAGGATCTATGCCATCTGCATTTATGCATCATGCCTAAAGAAACATTCAGCAGAGTATGTGTCCTAGTTTTGTAAACACCATCCAGAAGAAGGGGACTTGACTTATACACAAGATCCATTTTAATTTATCCAGCTCCAAGAACACCACAAACAGACCAGAGAAAAAGGCACTGCTGAGTCTAAGAGTTTGCGTATGAGGTCAAATTTGTTGTCTTAACTTCTAGATGAGAGATTGCTTTTGACTGTGTTGGTTACACTTAGAGACCTGATGTGCAGACCCCCAAAGCCAAAAGACAACGCTCCAACAAACATGACCATTGCAAAACCCAAAATAAAACACAGAGACTAAGGTTTAGGAATAGTGTGTAACTCTAAAAAGTGTTCCCAAATGAAAAGCAAATAATTTGAACATAAAGCATGGAAAACCGAGTTCACAGCAAGCATTTCTAGCAACAAGGCTCAATATTTGGCAGCAGCTGAAAATAAGCTTGAACATAGAAGTTTTAATGTCTATGGAATTGTTATTCAGCAGCCTCCTTAGTATCAAGAGAAAGTAGGTATCTAAGAGAGGAAAATACCTATAGTGATGTACATCTGCAAAGGAAACTGGGAAGCGACTCCTTGTTGGATATACCAGAACACTACATTTTATTTCTCATATCCCAGGTATGTTCCTATTGCTATATGATGTTGCTGACAAAAAAAAGGGTACTTAAAAAGCAGTCGTCTTCATCAAATGGTTTTTACAGATGAGACAGTGACTGTGTAACCACATAATTTTCCACACATGTGAACGTATCTTCACAGCTACGTTTTGTAACTGAATAAGTTGAATGGCTGAAATCCTCCTGTAACTTCACAACTCTAGATACTTAATGGACAGCAATGCGGCAGTGTGATGAGGGCTTACACCTTCTTATGCAGCCTGCCTTGAGATTTGTTTACTTACAAGAGGCTCTCTCCCCATTGTTCCTTGGATTTATGTCTCCTTTGCTCTGTCGCCCCTTGGTTCCTGAAACTTCCTCCATACGGTAAATCTCAGAAACACACAGTTTGGGATTAAATGCAAAGTACATCTTCCCCTCCTTGATCGTCAAGTTATGATGGTTCCAGTCCCACAGCTGCTGGAGATTGTGGTTGTCAAGCACGTAGAAGGAATAATTCCTAAAAGGTAATTTTTGAAGGAAAAGTATTAGTTTTAAGTCATTGCCAATTCCAACTCAGAATACCTTCATATAAGAAAACTTAAACACTGTGTTACCTCTTATTATTTTAAACAGGTCTTCAACAGAGTAAAGGATTTACTTCTCTCCCATGAGGCAAGCTTTCCCTGAATACCCCTCTGGTCAGAGGGCAGGGAAATGACTAACACAGGACTCTGAGGCTGACACCACACCATGTAAAGTCCACTCCAACACGTGTTTTAATAATCGTATAGAAGCTGCTGTGAGGAATTAAATCCACGTCCTCTGAACAGCAGCTCCCTACACTGGATTTTCCGTTTTGTGGCAAGTGGGAAGCAATAACCTTATATACCTTATGGGAGGAAAAGCATGGTGCGGTTCTGACAATAAAACACAATCGTGACCACAGCTGTCTTGCTTGTGTTTACAAAAGTAACCATAAGAGTTTGCACAGTGAGGCTTCCTGGCCTCTATGCCTTAGTTCACCTCTTAGCCCAATAAAGATTTCCTACACCATGCCAAGTACAGTTGCACCTATACATCAAAACCTGACAGTGAACAGTTGCACTGACCGCACAAGCACAGGACCCATGCTTGAAAGTACAGGACGAAGAACCCTCGCAGCAGCATGTGCTGAGCCCATTCCCTAAGCACAGCAGCAGAGTAACATGAACAACCTGTATTTCCACAGATACTGAACACGAAGTTGAGTGTGTAAATCTTACTATATAGTGAGAAGAAAGTCGTGGTACCATTCAAATGTGCTGAACTGGGAAAAAAAACCCCAAGCAACAAAACCACGTGCAGCAGAAGCAACATGATAGGATCTGCATCAGCGTCAAGACACCACCTAATAAAGACACTTAGATTTTGAGATAGGAACAGGAACACGAACACACAGTTGGGAAATGACTTCAAGGTCTCTACCTGATGAATCTAGATCAAACCAGCCAATCACGGCAGCATTTATGATACCTCTATGAAAAGCCCCACCACTATTAACTACATCAAATCAATCACAGAATCAGCAACACAACAGAGCCCTGCAGCCTCTGCAAGTCCTTCTGAATTTGTGAGCCCACGTTACCGCAATTCAATTGGCTCTCTAGAAATCCTTGTAAGCACAGGCAGAGTTTCTGCAGGATAAACATGGCAGACAAACAATGAAGCTGACACACTAAGCACTGATGGTTTTCCTTCACCTGCTTCACTTAAAACCTAGCAATAATTCCTCCCTCAGCGAACCTGATGTGGAATATGTGCATTCCGGTTGCTCAGACCACTGCTGCAGTTTCTTGTAACATACCAAGATGCTGAGTGTATTTGCAGAACAATGTGGAAGAGAAGTGGTTTCTCCTGTTTCTAACTGTCCCCTAATTGCCCGGGAATTGACTGCTGACGAAGTCAATACACTGGTACCACTTCAGACAGATGCTGAGAAGTATGCGCTTGGCTGACAAGGCAGCGCATAGATGGTAACGCTTTAAATGCATCTTGCCAGGAGAGAACGAGGATGCTAAACTGCAAGAGAGATTTGACAGACATCACCAACAAACTGCGTTTATCTGAGACAACCATTAGTCTGTTACAGATGAGTACTATCCCTGCAGCTCCCTGTGCACCGCTGAAGAGATGACACCTCACCATAATTAGCTGTGTGATTAAGTGACGGCAACCAACCTGCTGAGGAAGGACCCAAAAAGCTGGATTGAGACTGAACACGACAAGCAGAGGTGTGGCTCTACAGTAACCACCTTAAGTACTTAATAACAGCCTAGCCTGTCTCCTGCTCACAAGTGCGGCAGTGATGCTGTAGACCCTAGAGATAGATCTTGCATCAAAGCAACGTGGCTGAGCTTTTGAGAGTGTGAATAAATGAAGCAAACCAAACACACGCAGGTGCTTTACACAACTGCACAGCGACTGGGCCAGAGCTGTGAGTTACCGTGGCTCATACCTTAAAGCCATCTACACAAGTCTGAGCAGCCATCTGAGGCAAGGTAAACAGGTCCTAAGGGTTCAGATACACACTAGGAGTATAAATTAGTGGAAGTTATTCTAGCACCATTCATGGCACCAGGGAAAGCACGTTTGGAGGGCTATATACAGGCTCAGTCACCAGAGAGGTGCAGCACTGCATGGCTCGAGAGGTGGAGCAGAGGGCAACCAGAGTGCACTTAGGGCTTAGGTTATAAATAAAGTTATAAATAAAGATTATATCAGACTTTGGCTCTAACAGCTGTGGAAAAAATCAGGACGCCAAGGAAGATAGCATGGAAAGAATAAAAGATTCACTATAGGAAAACAAAGCACTGCCAATCAAACCCTGGAGACAGTAACTAAGGGAATGGCTGGAGATTATGGCCTGAAGGACAGGCTAAACCTTTGAGTAGGAGTAAGAGGCACATCTGGTCCCAGGCTTGCCATAAAAAGCCTCAAGGCAACCGTACAAGCCATGTACACCCACAGGAGAGAATTCCCACAACATGATGTGTATCCCTAACTGCAGAGCACCCACAGCCACTTAGTTATTGACTGCCTACATTCAAAGCCTGCTTCGCAGTGTATCTGCACGCAATGCTGCATCTGTGCACATTCACCCCCTGTAAAGCTATGAGGCAGAACATGAAATCCAAACCAAAAGGAGGTGTGGGTGATGAAAACACTTCAACAAGCTTTCAGGTCCCTGCACTCCCCCTCCATAGTGTACAGGATGCAAAAAGCTCCTGGAAGGGGTAATGACCAGATAAAGTACTCTTAATAAGAGAGCAGTGAGTGATCTGTACAGGCAAGTGACTTGCACCAAATAAGGAATGAGAACTGGCAGAGAGCTGTGAATGAGCTGGCTACAGGAAGATGACAGACAGCAGAGGTTTATGGCAGACCAACTACCCTGGACAAGACAAGTAACCCTGCAAGACATAGAGAATAGAAGATGCTCATCTCCCAGTGCTACAATGATGAGGAAGACAGAAAATCCCACTACAACTAAGTCCTTCAACACAGCACATCTCCATTCCAGCGCCTGTGTTTGCAAAGAGATTTCTTTCCTTGCCATGGGAGCACATTCTCTACAGAGCGTTCAAAAGAGGCAATGAACACTCTGCAAACAAAATAAATTCCCTCTAAACTTTCCATTTTCTGTGATAACCAGGACAGGCACCAGCAAATGAATAAGGAGGAAAGAAATCCTGAAGTCCTGCTTTGATAGTCCAGGTCAATATAAAAAAGGGACAGTGGTGGTGGGGTCAGTTGTGTAATGAACAACTACCACAACCGATCCTAAATTAACCTCCCTCTCTCCCCCAAGGCAATGCTAGCATAAACAGCCATTGTTCCAGGAGCCCAGGACTTCCCAGGTTAAGACCCCACTCCCTGTTGTCCATAACTCTGCCAAAGTAATTGTTCAAGATCGGTCTCTCCTCACCAGGTGCCTACTTCCACCTAAGTATTTTTGGAAAGGTTATTTAGGCTGTGGTAATGCCTGAATAATGCTGGGTTTGTTCCAAGCAAGGAGAGTGCCCCTGATCCAAAGCATGCAATAGCAGTAATTTCCTAACGAGGGTGAATTTTAGCACAAGTAGCTCTTCCCTATAGATCTATTTTACCTCCCCCACTCAGCCCTGTTTTCCTCTTCAAAGCTGCACCTATTTACTCCTCTATTTGGGAGTCTGATATAAAAACCCTGCCATTTTCCTTCCTATTGACTCTCCTTGCTGACACACAAGGTACCATAAACATAATTGCTACTTGAAGCACAAAACTAAACTCAGATTTAAAGAGAGCAAGGGGGAGAGAAGAAAAGACAAATCGATGACTGGAGTATCTATGAGAGCAGGCCATATCCTAAGTGGGCTGAATGAGCCATAGCGCTCGAGACAGTGACAAGCCTCCAATATCAGCACTTAGAAACAAGACTTCCCATAGAGCCAGTGCTCTCTCCAAGACAGCGTGCTTCTCCAGCGCAGGATGAAGAGCTGCCCTTTAACTGCCTCTGTCAGATGGTGGAATGTGAAGAATTTAAGGCTGACCAAAGACCAGCCTGAGAGAAAGAGGGAGGTTGTGAAGAATCCCTCATGCTGTAACTTTATCCTGCCAGGGAAGACAAGTCAGACACAAGCAACCTTTCCCATGACAGCATTGCTCCAGCGTGCATAGGGCTTTGTCACCCTTGGTACACTGAACCTTCAGCTGCTGCTGACTGCAG
>JAVHNF010011574.1:19542-31131 GCA_034783455.1 Micropsitta finschii | reverse complement strand
AGACTCACTTTATCTGATGTCAAAGCGAAGGGTGGGATATTTAAATTTTTGTAAGCATAACATTTAGGCTGAGTAGAAAACAGGAAGAACCTTCATATTTACTCTGACAGATGTGCCAAAACTATTTATTTTATTCAGAGATCCTATTTTTAGTATGTTGAGGGTTCTTTTTGTTGTTTTTTGTTTCTTAAATGTGTGACTTCCTTTGAGGGAGGAAGGCGTGTTTAGCAGCAGTACAGAACAATTCAGTTTAAGAAGGCTATAGCTTGGCACAGACCAAGTAGATACTGGAAACAGAACAGTCCTTCAAGCTTTATAGTTGCCCCAAAGCTTCATCAGTGCAAGGCTGCACTCTTATCCTCAGAACACAGGCACATCAGTTCTGATTTACTGCACAGGGACAGCTAAAACTGACCCTGCTCTCTGACACAAACCAGCCAGCTGTGCTCTTTTCAGTTGGTCCCAGCTGGGCTTTCTGCTGCCTGAAAGGGCCTGATATGAGGAAGTAACTGGTTTGTTCAGTTATTGCAGCTGTCTCCTGAATCATTTTAAAGGGAAACTCCTGAGTAAGCTCGGCAAAGTGAGCTGGTTTCGCTGGTAGACACTGTGATGTGCTTTTGAATGGCTTCCAGCACACCACCCGTTTCCCCATTATCTCCTCAGTGTCTTCGTGGTTAACAAGTAAGCTAAAAACCACCCTATTTCTGTTGTGAGCTGCAGTATATACAATGGGGTGCTGATGTAATGGGAAGAATTGATAGGCAAGGAGCATGCATGCAATATAGCATGCTTCTCTAGCTCTAAGAGGAACATCTTACAGGATGGATCTGCAGAAAAGAACATTTCTGTTTTAACTAGTTTGAAATAGCTAGTCTAGGTGCAGCTCCAACATCACAGGCTGCAGAAACTACCCTGGCTTTTGGCTAAATACCAAAGCAACCTGCCCATGAAGTGCATGATCTTGTTACTACACGAACACCATACCCAAGCCAGCATCAGCTAACTTTGACCACTGAAGCTGGAAAAATGGCTAGATTAAAAATGAAACAGGACAGAGGGACTGCTAGCTCCTGGTGATTTGGATGCATGTTAGCTGGGACAGGCATAGGACCAAAGTCTCACAGTCTCTGTGAGCTCCTCACTTAACTGTAGCCTAAGAGTAGAAACTGGAGAAAAAGCCCATATCCACTTCAGAGGGATCAAGCTGAAGTAACATTCAAAGAAGTGTCACTGAAGACTTTGAGGCAAAAGTCCATACAGTTCAGAGCAGTGAACTCCAAATCAGCCCACCTCACTGGCTATTTCAATCATAGAATCTTAGCATTTGCTACCATTTGATTGCACAAAGGACATTTCCCCTGTTCTTGAAGTAAGGATGCAAATTAGCTTAACCAGTCAGAAATAAAGATGGCATTTTTTCAGCTCAATGCTCAAAGCTAGGAAATTATGTCTAGTTCTGAATTCAGCCGCATTTTCCATGAAGCACAGAAGCAAGATACTGCTGAAGCTGCTAAGGCCTTGCATTTCTCCCACACTATAAAGTACAAGCTGGTCTCTTGCCCCTGAGCTGGGCAGTTTCCTTCATTAAGTCTGAAACACAGAAAAGCAAGTAACTCGGCTGACTGCTCACTGCTCTGACACAGTAATTCCTAAAGGGGTCCTCGGAAAGCAGCAATTCTTCAAAAAACCGTAGTGGTATGCTATTATTCAAAACCTTCCCAGGCGGTGTTACAGCTTGCTGGAGCTACTAAGGGCTGTAGAATAACCTGCTCTCCAAGATGTGAAAATCTCCTCTGATTTACAGCCATCTGCAGTGAACAGCTAGCACGGCCTATGGCTGCTACTCTTCCAATTGCTTTCCCCCATTTGCTTTAAAGACAGATAATCTTCTTCTGCAGTCAACACAAGCAACTGCAAGAGAACCTCTGCAGACCTCACTGTCCCGAGGCACACATGGGGGAATGGAAGAGCTGTGAAGACACAACAGTGCAGCCTTGGCTGTGGACAAATTTCCATCTGGGTTGGTTAAGCTGAGCATCCAAATTTCTTCCAAATTACTAGGTTACCAGTATAATAAAGACAAATGTTTATCTCAAATGTTTTGCCTTTTGCTCACAGCACCTGTCTGCAAAAGTACTGTCAATATTATCTTGAGGACTTCATTCTCAATATATATGGCAGGATAAGAAATGTCTCAATGATGATAGTTTGTTTTCCTTTGACATCTCAGGACAAGCATCTCCCAGAATATTTTCTTCTGGGAGATGTCTATATAAAACCAGACAGTTACAAAATGCAACTAAGTATAATAAATGGCTCTATGTTCCTGTCCACACACTTCTGTGTCACCAAGCATTCAATCAGCAAAACAAACATTACTTCACTCTTTATCTCAGTTCACAGATCTCAAGATGTATTGCATCCTCAGCTTCAACCTTCAAAGGTAAGAGAAGGATACGACAGAACTCACCTCAGCTGCATGCCTTCAAAAAGGTATATATAGAATTCAGTTAATTACAGAGATTATAGTAAATATGAAACTCTCCACTGCATCACTCTCAGCCACCCTAAGTGGGAGGCTTCCACGTTTGAAACAACAGAAGGTTTGAAGATATCAATACTTGCCCATATTTCCTGACCAACTCCAGCCACTGCAAGAGATAGCTGTTAAGAGAAGCTAAGTCTGAACTGAGCTAGTCAGGAATCTATCAAATGCTGATTTGTGAGAGTTAAAATGAAGAATAATCAATGTAATAATAACCTGTTCATCACTAAATAGTGTTGGTTGGGTATAATGATCTTACCAACATGATGTTTACTCTAGCATACCACAAACACATTTTATAAAGAAGCATCAGAGCAAACAGTTTTGCTAAGTAGATTTTATACATTTATAAGCCTATTACACATAAAGATTTCCCTAGCGAGCTTTTGATCTTGTTTTTCTCATTTCATGTTGAGGGTACAGTGCTAGCATCACACATCCAATAAAGCATGTATTTCAGTTGAGCTGTGACTTCATTTTTGGTGTTAGTTCTTATTTATAGCATACCTCTTTCCACAAAAGATGGCAGTAAGTCCAGAAAGTTCTCCTGGTTATTATGAACAATTAAACACATTGCTAAATACACTTCAAAAATCACACTTTTATTGTCATCTGCTAGAATGTAACCGTTATTAAATTGGTCAGATATTTCCTTGGCCAGTCATCTGCTTAGAAAATCCATTTCTCCTTATTTTTTTAAATCAGGTCCCCTTTTCCTGAAATAAAGCCTACCCGTTCACTTCAGAAGGCTCACCCCCTGTTTCACAAAAAACAATAAAGTGCTTTTTGCAGAGCATTTTGTGGAGAACTATAGTATTAAAATTGTTCATCTGTGTTAACCGAATACATCTGCTCCAGAAAATAAGTCTGGGTCTATAAGCCACTTCTGTTTTGCCGTGTGTAAATCAGGCTAGCAGACATTTTGAAACTGAGTAAAAAAGTGCTGTAAGTGACATTATGTGACTGCCAATGCGAATGTTTCCCCTGCATTTTTTTCTGAGATGGCAAGATATAGTGTTTTCTAATATCTTGTTTGCATTGCTGGCCTTTAAATAGAAAAGCAGCAACAAGATTATTTTCTATCTTGTACACAGTAATCCCACTTGTATTCTAAAATCTGTACTAATGACAAACAACAAGCAATGCCAAATTCCTGCAACCTCAAAGCTCCATTTCTTAAGTTAAAACTTAAACAGGGGAAGTTTAGACTGGATAAAGGAGGAAGTTCTTTACTGTAAGGGTGATGAGGCACTGGAATGGGTTGCCCAGGGAAGTTGTGAATGCTCCATCCCTGGTGGTGCTCAAGGCCAGGTTGCACAGAGCCTTGGGTGACATGGTTTAGTGTGAGGTGTTCCTGCCCATGGCAGGGGAGTTGGAGCTAGATGATCTTAAGGTCCTTTCCAAACCTAACTATTCTATGATTCTATGATTATAGATGCAGTGTAGACACATATCATAGGACTAACAGTGCTTAAAATTAAGTTTCTAATGGTATGTTGCTGATCAACAATGAAGCAAGGAAGAAAATAGAAAATTATTTTGCAGGTGCTCTATCTCATCAGGGTCCCTGGAGTTTCAAACTTAAACATGTTTACATATAAAAGAAACTGGTGTGATATTTGCAGAACTTGGTTTTCTAGTACATTACCTTTAAGACAAAGCAGTGATCGGTAGGTGCCTTATATTTCACTTTGTGTTGAGAACCATAATAAACGTTCATATTCTCAAATTGAATGAAGCATGCCAGGTCCCGTGAGGTCTACAAATGAAAACCAAGCACATCATTGTATGAACAAATTGAATTTTGATGTGAAACTCATTAGCAGCATTTTTTCAAGTGCGTGAATGCCAGTACTTTTTAACTGTCATGAAGTTGACTGAAGAAAGATGAATTTTACGTGTGTGCATTCTTAAACCAACAGTTGGAAGAGTGTCAGTACACCTTAAGAGCAATATAGAACAGCATAGCATTTTGCTGTTGTTCTGGTTTTGCTGTGCTTTATTGCTTTGTATGGGGGTTTTGGCTTATGGTTAGTACGACCAAACAGAACATCACAGTAAGAAATACCTCTAGTAAAATAGATATAGGCCTTGCAACCACACCCTGAGTGGAGAAAGAAGGTCTGGGGTTCTAAATTGCTTTTGAAGCTTGTTTGCCTACGGTATGTGTAACAAACAAACTCTCATCAGGAAATAAGAACACATTTCATCTGGTTTGCTTTGAATTTTCTCAAATTTCCTGGCATCACTCCTTTTCTGCTTATAGTATTTGCTTATTCACACCATGTTGCTGAAGTACCAAGGTTTCTGTTGCTGGCACACTTCTCAGTGCAGAATTCTGTATGCAAAGCATAATTTCTGCAGTCTTTGAGTGGAAACGCAAAAATGGTTCTGTCACATGGTCACTGCTGGCTGACCTGAGAAATCAGGAAATTGTGAAAGGAAAAACAAACCACAAACCCTCTCTCCCCCTAAGACTGGGCTATATTTCCATGCTTGATGGTTCTGCTGGGCTGTGCTCACTCTTGCTGATATTTTCATTACAACACACTCTTGAGTTGGGTTTATTTACAAAGTGAGTTTGCAAGCAAGATTGGTGGGGAGGAGATGCTCCTCACTGTAGATGGACAGAGCTTCTCTCTCTCCCGTTTCACCTGAAGCTGATGTCAGGGATTTTGTCTTGAATTGTGTGGACCTAGGATTTAAGCTCCTAAACATGCTCAAAACCTTGCAGTAAAATGAGTTGCTCCTTTCCTTTACGAACCAGGCAATGGCAATTAAGACCAATATATATGCAGTTGTTATTTTCTTCTAAGTAAGGAACAAGCTTTTATGCAAGGGACAGAGACTTCTTGTTAGTATTTCTGCAGTGTTATTATGACAAAGTAATACAACTAATAGAAACATATCTTAAAACTGTATCTGCAATTCTCAATCTGTTGTTCTGTGACTCTGTCCCTTCACAGCATGGTTTTGAATGGGACATAAGTAGAGGAACACTGAAGAAATTAAGACAGCAGTGCTGACTGGAGTCTAGTTTGTAAAGGAAAAAGCCTCAAACAAAAGCCACCAAAGGCATGAGTACAATAATCTGAACGTGTCCCTATATTTTCACGTTTGCAATGTATTTTACAGCCAACATGAAATGCCACAGGTTTGCCAGACTTCTTTGCCTTTTTATAGCAAGTGAGAACAAGATTACATGGTGAATTTCAAAACAGCTGCAGCAGCTGAAGATACTATTGTCTGCCAACTGTTTCTGTACCTCAATGAAAGATCACTCTACCCACAACTGAATGGGTTGCACATAAGCAAGGTGCACATGCACTCTTCGTACCACCCTGATATGAACTCTCTTAATTTAAGGGCTTTGACTGAAGAGCTCTACTGAATTCTGCTGCAGTGCTTTAAGACATTTAGCAGCCTCAGTGCACCCTGCCCATCTACTAGAGATTACTGTCTGCACAGAAGACGTACCTGAACCTCAGCTGTTCCAATACAGATTCCAGTAATTAACTTCAAACACCATTAAACAGATATGAGCTAAGAGATTTGACTTTCTCTGGAATGCCTCAGGCATAGACACATACATCCTTTTGCTGATGGCTGTTACAGAAGCAGGAGCAAGCAGTTGATTGTGGTACTTTTTTAAAGAGCCACACTATCTCGAAAAGAACTAGATTCAAAGCCCTCAATTCCTGTGAGTGGCTGAGTTGGTAAAATAGTGAGTTTGAAGCACTCACACAGTTCCTTAAAATGGCTCAGTTATAGGCAGTATAGGGTACCCTGCCTATAACAACTAACACGTACTAAGTGTTAAACAGCTTTTACTAGGTGACATGGCTTGGTGCATGGCTCCATCCTGAGCCTCTATTTGCAGTCTATCACCTGAAAAAAGAAAGCACTTTCCTAATTTGCACTCTGATAGGAAGTCACTGAAATGGATATCACTGGGTGATGAAAAAAGGCTGGATAACTATCAGTATAGGCTTGCTCTCTTTGATGCTGTACTACTGGCTATCACTGGAGGCAGGCTACAAGGAAAAGCCCAAGATGGACTTTTCATTTGACTATTCTTATACTCTTTCTACCTTAAGTGCCTTCCAAATAGCATTCTAGTTCCTAACTGGCAGGATGTTGTGCATGTGCAACATGATTTGAGGACTGGAAGCTGTTATCTCATGGTCAGGTAAAGTCCAAATGAATTGCTGTGAAATCAGCAAGGTAATCTACGTCTGCGTTCCACTAGGATATAAACACAGGTCACTGGATCAGCATCACAGCATTCCTTTACAAGCTATCATTTTTATTTCTTCCTTCGTAGTTTAGCTAGCAAATGGCAGAACAGTTTCACAGGATGAATCATAACAGTAAAGCTCCACGAGCAGCACCAGAATTTCCAGACATGAAGCATTAGCAGAGCTGTAAGTGGTGGCAGAAGTGGCTTTCAAAACACACAAAAAAACCCACCCCCAAAAACCCCAAAACCCAAACCCAAAAAACCCCACCAGTCCCAGAAGCCAACATTCTACCTCATCACTGTGGAAATGAGAAGCCAGCTGCTCTTATGTGTAACACGTCCAGGACCCCGCTGCTTCTCCAGTGCTAGCAATTCAGACTCTTGAAATATTTTGCTATATTAAAGGTCAGTGCATTTGATTTGGTCAGGTGGATGCTTCTGTCTCACTTCTTTCTGCACAACGGGCAGACTTAAAAAACACAACGCATTCTCTAGGTAAAGATCGTGGTAGGAAAAACTGTGTGGCACTTCTGCATGCTGGCTACTGGCACAGAAATTCAGTATCAAACAAAGCCGAATTCCACCTTTTTGTGATAAGAAATTAGCTTACTTGAGAACTTTTAACATATTCTTCCACAGGAAACCCATGTAACAGCGAAGCATTTTGGCAGCATAACACTCCCTGAAGGGTGCTGTGCTGTTTTTCTTTCCCTACTGACTTCCGGAGGAGTGCTGTTTCACTAATGCTTTTATCTATCCACAGAAATCAAAAGGAGAGAAACGTGACAGGATTCAGGGACTACATTCCAATATTTGCACAAGTGGTGTAGTCAAAGTTAAACCAAAAAAACCCCAACCCTCTCAGATGCACCAGACACTGCTCTTAAAATGTCACCTTGGGAGTTCTTCACTTTCACCTATGTGAATTGTTTTATTGCTACAAGGATTATTTGGCTTCCTGACCTTGGTTTTTCCTTTGGGAACATAGTAAATTCCAGAAGCTCGTAGAAGAAAATAACGCCTCTTCCATGACTTTTTTCCATCTTCTTTTAAATAAAGGGCCCCTTCAAGCTCTGGCACAACGACAGATGTCCCACAGAAGCTTTCCTGTGCAACAAGAATAATAATACACAAAACAGATTTGATTTAAGCACAACCCTATTAATAGGAGAAAAATGCTCCCTTGAAAAAGAGAGACTTTTACTGTGACAGTGAACACCTGAACGTGGGCAATTCAGTTCTCAGGGAGATGAACACCTTAGACAGGCAAAGAAAACTTTTCCAAGCTAATGTGGCAAATCAGCCATGCAAGCTGGGTGCTCACACTGGAAAAGGAGGCTCACAAAACCTCCATTCTCTAAAGGGTCAAGCAAAAACCTACAAAAGGTTTTAACTACCTGCAGATGTGCTCAGTGAAGGCAATAAAACAGAACGGTTGGTACTACTGCTGTTGGTTTTTCTCTATTGCTGGATCTATAGGTTCTGTAGAGAAATACTTCTACAGAGAGAATCTTCAGGGACTGTTTAGAGCTCTAAAAACAGCAAAGGAAAAAAATGCCCTCAATCTCTGCTCTCACTTTTAAATACATGCTAGCATTTACAACACTGTTTAAACAAATACACTTCACTGCTTGCTTGAAGGACCTTCCATTCGGTAATTTTTAATGCCAACATGCTTATCACTTTATGTTTTCATTTAGAATTTACCAGGACTTCTGCTGATTGATATCTGGTGCCTTCATGAGATGCGCTTAACTTTGAAATAGGAGTCCTCAGTTGCCTGAGAACAGCATTTCCTTTGTGAATTTCTACCAAGTCAAAATGCTTGCCAGGAGAACTGTGATAACCTCATATGGCTCTGGATTTTTCACTCTCAAAACATGCAACTGAAGTAAACCTTCAGCAGGAAAGGCAAGAGGCTGAACAGACTTTCTGGAAAGTGCAAAGGTTCTTTTTCTGTTGTAGCACAGCCAATACTTTGAGGTAGTGAGAAGTACATCTACTTCTAATCCAAAAGATAATTGTTTGCTACTGATCAACCTTACTAACAGTATAAAGTCACAATGGCTGGCCTAAGGGTGTGGCACAGCTGTTTCTTTCACTCATATTTGTATAACACAGCTTTTATTGTTATAATGGCATTACACTTACATAGACACGCTAAGTGAAAACCTTTCATGACACTGGATCTATAACACCAAAATCTCCATCGTTTATTTTCTCTGACAGGGGATACAGTCTGCATTTTAATGGTGAGCAGCAGATGCAGAGGAAGATTCCAATGTTAAACCTTAGACACAATGACATCAACCAGCACAGAACATCCTGTTACACATTTTCCCACAAAGAACTAAATGCTGTTGTTGCAGAGCAGATGCAGACTGTGGCAGAGTTTTGGTGACATTTGCATCATCCACCCAGAAAGTTAGCTTACCTCCAGTAAAGCCTCTTTGCTTTTATCATTCATTTCTTTGCTTTCATTCCTCCCTTTGCTTGCAAGGTAGAAGTTCTGATCAAGACACAAAAGAAATCGATGCTCATTACAAAGAGAGCGATACAAGTAACTAGATCACTACAGACCCATTCAATAGTTAGTCTTTCAGTACTGAGTACTCAAGCCAGCAGATGCAAGAGGCACATACTTTGGACTCTTCTTACAGAAAACTTTAATCACAGCTGCCTGCTCATGAGTTTTTTAATTCTTTATTATGAATAAAATTCAGAAGTAATACAAAATTACTTCTGCCTATGGATATACAGCCTTCCAAATTTTTGAAAACACTGGCTTATGCTTTTGGCTGTTTTTCTGGATCAATAGGTTTGATTTTATCATTCCAATTTTCACCACTTCCTATATTATTACAGACAGTAGAGAACATAACATGCTGGTGTGCTGCAACATGTGCAGTGGCTTTGCTGAATACCAACCATGGTCAAATAGCAGAGCCGATTGCCTGTTGAGAGTACAGCAGCTGGGCATGAAGGAAGCAGGCAGATGAAGCAGCTATGCCATGCATCAAGTTATTGTACTTCACCATTTTCTAAATGAAAGTACATGTAGAAGAGGAGCTTGGGAAATACCTGATACATGGAACAGTCTTACTGATTCCCCTGGAATTAGTCAAAAAGCTAAGTTTGCAGAACAAAGGGCATAAACCAAGCACACACCATTGTCTAGGAAATGGACAAAATTGTAAAATCCCAACGAATATTGAAAGCTATCTACTTAGAAATTACTCCAAATTCCGTAATTCTTCAGCAATTCCATAGGAAGAAAACTTAAGAGTTTATCAGACTTTTCATCTCCATTTTTCCAAGTCTCAAGACTATGAGAATATGGCAATATATTTACATGCCTAAAACTCCATAATGACTGAACTGCAACATTGCCAAAAGAAAAATGAGAAATGTGTAAGTGAAGGAACATGCTGTTGCTATAGCGTAAGAAAGAAACAAACAAGCGGCATATCTGCCCTGCCAGCATACCGTGTTTACAGTAACGAGGTTTATCTGAAGTGAAACCCTCCTATTCCACACAACCACATCTTCTTTCTCAAGCAGTGCAGTGAACAACTGTCTGCCAGAACGCAAGCCTCACAGCAGACAGCTTTTGGAGGGGCACCAGGAGAGGAAGGGGAAGAAGTGTGGGTGATCTCAAAATCAGTTCTTTAAAAACTTCCTTAAAATTTCACAGTAAATCAGACAGGGACATTAGAAACACAGCCACCTGCAATTTGGCCTATGCTGATGTCACATTTATGGAATGAATATAAGAAACTTGAACATTCAATACAACACACAGTTATGCCAGGAAATATTGCTGGCTCCAAACTGCCTGGGCACATTTTTAGTCCATGGCTGAAGGTAAGCAAGCACTAAGGATCACAGCTTCGTGACTATATCTGAAGATAGTATTCACAGTGGAAAAACCCTCAAACTAGATCAAAACAAAACCCACTTAGAAGTGTATTTTCGGTGCAACCCAAACAGCGACACCTGCCAATGCAGTAAAACCATAGGTCTGAGTGAGGTGACAATGCTTCACTCATCCCACTGGGGAAAAAAAAGACAGTTCTGAGCAGCCAAGCCCTCTGTGCATGGGCAACAGCTCTTCTTGAGAGGGGGCACTATCACAGCACTGCTGGCTTGATGTGGGTACTTCTTTTTCACTGATGAGGGTATGAAGAGAAGCCTCAAAGCGCACTGTTAGTCTAGGTTGGGCCTCCAGACTCTGGGATGGATTTGGAAAATAGAGGGACATGCAAGCTGTAAGCTGCCTTCTGTAGATTATTATAAAATAGACGTAGTACAACCCCTAAAATACCCAGTGAAGATTTATTTATCAAGGTAAGTACACCTTATCACTCTCTCAAGGCTTGGCTCATCAGCTTTACTACCGGTGGGAAGAGCATTCATCTGGCTCAGTCAGCCTTCAGTGCACTGATAATAAGAAAACAAAGCTCCTCTGATTAGAACTGATTCACATTCAGGCATCTGGCATTTATTTAGCAGAAACAGACCACCCTGTACTGACACAATCAGTGGTAAAGAGAGAAAGTTTGTAATGATATCCATGCTGGATCTTTAACAACGCAGCTTTTTCATTAGGGAAACTGGGCTCTGTCACCTAAACCAACATTACACAGATGCACACTGTCATCTTTCACCTGTCAACACACATTTCATTTATTACCTCCTTTATGTCTCTGCCCTGAAATCTGGAAGTACCTAGGACTTATTAGTTGTCAGCAGCTAAAAACCTGGGGAACAGACTGTACACTGTACTTGTTTTATCACTGTGTGG
>JAVHNF010011560.1:17008-32303 GCA_034783455.1 Micropsitta finschii | reverse complement strand
CCTTCTCTGCCCTACCTGTAACTGTGCCTGGGATTGCCCCAACCTAGGAGTAGGACCTTGCACTTGGCTTGGTTGAACTTCATGAGGTTGGCATTGGCTCCCCTCTCAAGTGTGTCAAGGTCCCTCTGGATGGCATCCCTTCCCTCTATCATATCAACTGAACCACATAACTTTGTGTCATTGGCAAACTTGCTGAGGATGGTTTCATGTGCTCCTTGTCAACCTCCTCCTCCTGCAAAAGCCTCTTTGCCCATACATATCTAAACTACAGGCAGGACTTACTGTGTGATGTGCAGCCAGGTGGTCATAGGGTAGACAGACCTGTATTCAGGTAAGGCAACTCACACTGTCAGTGCATACTGTTTTTCTTTTTTAGGTATTTTCTGATGTGTCAGGAAAGATTACATCTCATTTGTACTCTCATATCTTTTCTCCCTCTGCCATGCATTGAGTTTCTTCATTCTTACTTAACCATTGGAGAAGGAAGATCCCCCAGTCCTGATTTTATTTTACAATGCTGGGCCAATTTTAGCATGTCTGTAAACCAGTAGAAGGGGGAATTAGGCCATAGCAGAAAGGGACAGTGCATGTTGAAAGAAAACTAAGAGGGAAACCCTAACCTCTCCTAATTTACATACGGTGACATTTTGCAGAAATATTGTAACATTAGCAGTGGCATAATGAAATTCTGCCTATCAGCGGTGGAAGGAATAATGTTACTGTAAAGGTAACCTGTCCACAGTTTGTTATCAAGAAAATATTCATGGCAAGAAACATACATTTACCAAATACTGTTAAGAACAGTATTTTTTCTTATATTTTTTCCTCATGGGCTATCCATCTTCCCCTCCAGATTTACTGCATGATCACTCCCTTTACATGCTAATTATGTGCAGCTTTGGTGAATTTGTTAGTAGTGACACTTTGGGCACCCAGTGGGACTGCAACTCATTATGTGGCAATGTCCAGATATATCAGATATTATTAGCTGTCATTAATCTGCTGTGGAAACATTGAGTGCACAGCCAGGAGAGAGACCAGGAAATAGAGTAAAAATGAAGTCTGCAGCCACCCTGGCCCCCAGAAGGTCAGAGGGCAAATCAGCAGGGGAGAAGAATACACCTTAAAATGGCCAGTGCTTAGCAGCAGATTTTTAACCCATTGTAACCCAACATTGCTAAGAAGAAGAAAGACAAAAAGAAATGATAGTGTTTGTAATGCCTGTACAGCTATGCTTTGTTGGAGGAAACAGGGGTACAGACTGTCAAACTACTGCTTTCTAAAGCTATTTTGTAGAACTGCATCTCAGTGATTAAAGTGTGAAGAAAAGAAATTGAGTGAGCAATATGGAGTATCTGTCTCAATATGCACATTGCCCAAGTATAAAGCTTTGAAATTAGGCACATGTAACTCAGAATAGGATTACTGCCCCCACCTTCCACTTGAAGGTCATATTTCATAGAACCAGATCTGGTACTAGAAGAAACCCTGAAGGAGTGAAGAGCTTGCTCTCATTGTTCATCCAGACCTGTAATTCCTTTATAAACACAGGAATTTGCCTCTAGATTGAAGACACAGTGCTGATCAGCCTCTGCTGTGCATCTTGAAAACACAAATCACAATAGGTTGCATTCTTTTCTGAAAAATAGTCACTTGTGAGAGTTATGCATATCTGTGTTTGTGCAGCATTAATTACATAGCTTGGACTGCAGAAATAAAAACTAAAGAACATTCTTCCCAGAAAGCTCCAAGGTCTTTCCTATCTCCAAGATGACTTGCAGAATACTGCTCAGGACTGTAGGGAGTTGCATCTGCTTTCTTTATATCAGCTAATAGGATGTAAGAAACCAGGCAGGTTTGCAAGCAGAGGGTCTTCTCTGTTCTGAAATAGAAACAGAAAACACTAAAGCAGAGGCTAGGAATCTCCGAGTTTAGTGGTGATGTATTAACGAGACAATTTTTAGAGCAGGGGAAAAGTAAGAGGTTGGTTAATCTGCCTGTGTTGGTTATTTGTGTGTGACTTTTGCTGCTGTTAAGGGGCAACCTGAAAATTCAGTGACCTTAAAATTAATGGAAATAATGAGATAGGGGGATTCCAGATAAGAAAAACTAGATTTGATCAAAGGAAGTAAGAATAATCTTTTGTTTCCCGGTTTTCAAGGACCTATGCTCCTTTATCTAGAAATTGCAGTGCTCTAGTATAGGAGGTATATACAAAAACTTAAAAGTAAGAAAATCACTCTAAAATTCTTCAACAGATTGCATCTTATACTTGTTAGGGGAAGCTAGGATTAAGTTCTTCAAACACTTCCGAGTGAGACACTCATCTGAGTTTCCTGAAGGAATCTGTGAAGAATTGGTTTTATTCCCACTAAAGGGGTCTAATCAAATGCTATACAATTTTTCACATACTATGACAAAAAAAAAAAAAAAAAAAAAAAAGTGGCCTGGCTTTTTATTTATGGACCTATCTTCAATTAGTCAAACTGTGATAAACCCATGCAAAACAACAACTGTGAGCTCAATTTTAGGTTGTTTAAATTCTGCACAATCCCATAAAAGAGAAAGCAATGTTAGTATTTGGTGAAATGACTCCCATTAATACTTCCTAAACTAACCACTACTCATGAACTCAGGTTCTAAGAGGAGATTTAGAAGTCATTTTGGTGGCATTGTGGGATTTGTAGAAATACCCAGAAGTGTTACGGAGTACAGTGTTAGCCATGGGGCAGGTGGCAAGTACCCAGGGAAATAAAGAAGCAGCAGTTTTATCACTGGTCTTGGACCTTTGCAATTTTGGTGTTACAGGAGGTTTTTTTATTTTTATATGAGAGCAATGCAATATCAAAGAAGAGTTACAGTCTAATGGCATTAATGTTGACAAAAAAGTCACGAAAGCCATTCTGAGTGCTGTATGAATACATTCAATAGGTCAGTTGTAGATTCTTCTATAGTCTTCTTTTAGTGTACATGAAATTTTACAAATATGGCACACCTTGCCCTTTTTCCAGGGGAGGGGAATGAAAATTCATTCTAGTTTCTTTTTCCTTTGAGTGCTTCGAAGATCTGAACATGAGATGAATACTGTTTAAGTAAGTGATACATAAATAAGTTATAGGTTAGGCTTATAGTGCAAAAATTGCAGTCAGCCTCCACGAAGTTGTGCTTGCCAGATTTGCACTGATGAAGCTATTATGGCAGGCTTACTGTTTTTTTTCCTCCATGGAAGAACATGTTTGTTAGTTGCCCATCAAGATTATGCTGTCTTTTCAGTGCCTGTGTTGCTCATTACAATCCTGCAGGCACTTATTTTCACATTTAACATGATGCGCATGAGTAACCCTCTCTTAACTGGTGCAACTAGTCAGGTGTAAAATTCTGATGTATGTACTCTGTAATCCTGGGTCCTGAGCAAACTCCACAGAACACAAAAGTATTACAGTTCACAGAAGTCTGCATCATTTCTTATTCCATTGTTCATAGCAAGTCGAATAGCAAGGTTTTATCCAGATAAACCTGTATCAGCAATGCTATTGAGGATATCTGCACAGCTGCCTTTGATCTTAATGTACTGAAAATGGTGTGTTGAATATTAACTTCAGTCTTTTAAAAGGTGGCTCTTCAATATATATGTTTGGAATTGCTTTCAAAGTGAATTCCTAGGGAAAGGCTTAAAAGGAGTGTAAGTTGTAACAGAATGTGGCAGGAGAGGTCATCACCTTGAATTTGGAGTGTGGAGAGAACCAATAAACAAAAAGTGGCAGATTATTCTTTTCCTTGTGACTCAGAAAATTAAGAAGTATAGGGTAAAATCCGTAACAGCAATTTTTACCTTACTGGACAAGCATGAATACCTTTAGGAATATCCTAATACATTTGCTCTTTTTTTTTGTCATCTGCTTTGTACAAGCTAATCATAGTTACAGGTTTATAAAATGTGCAGTTAGTTGTAATTAAGGCTATATTGAGCATTCTGAAAGTTAAGAAGCAACATCAGCTCTGAACTGATGTGTTTATGCAGGAGTTGCTTTGGCATGTGAGCTATTAATTGCAATATTCTCAGAGGCTGTGGGAGAGCCTTACCTACAAAACTTTAGGGTCATAACATAATGATTTGATTCTTCAATTCCTCTGTAAACAGTAAGTTGCAGAGGTCTATCACAGCTCTGCTCTTCTTACTTCATGCAGTACTTTCTAGTATAAGACAATGCCAGCAGAGTAAGTGGTGCCATAGATTACCCTACCTGAAGTAAAGGGTAATCAATATTTACTGTGATTCACTGTTTTGGTGATGTTTACTGGGAAAAAAAATACAAGGACAGATAAGTTTTAAATTCATCGCAGCTTTCCTGATGTTTCCTCTCATTTATTCATTATCATCACTCAATTAGGTGACTTGCGCTCTTGCAGAATGAGGAACTAGTTAGCATGAGTGAAGGGTTTTCAAGCACTGGAACAGGCTGCCCAGGAAAGTGGTTGAGTCACTATCCCTGGAGGTGTTTTAAAGTCATGTCGATGTGCTGCTTAGGGACACGGTGGGGTGGTAGACCTGGCAGGTAGGTTAACGGTTGGACTCAATGATCTTAAGGGTCTTTTCCAACTTAAAAGATTCTATGATTCTAAGCAGGAAGAATCCAACCAGAAACTTCCAAGCTGTGAGTTGTCATTAACATTTCATTTAAAAGGATTCTGGTGCAGCTGAGACAGGAACAAGAAAATGCAATCAGAAAAATGACCAAAACTCAGGGCAGTGTTTCAAGACCATTTCTTGAAATATCTGAAGATTTTTACTGTATTTTCCAAAGTCACAGATGTTGATATTTTTATAATTACTATTAATTTTATTTCATTAGCACTAGAAAAAATGGAAATTAGAACCCTTTTGCTGCTCTAGCTAGAAAAAACTAGGAGTCTTCTGAACCCCAGAAAACATATTTAAATGGATAAAATGGCTTAAAGAGGGGCTGTTTAAAGTGCTTGGAATGATGAACATTAAAGATGTCATGTTTTACTTCAACAAATAGTTGCAGAAATTGGGTTGTACATACCTATCCATGTGTTTCTGTATTTTTTATGTACTGAAAGTGCATATTGTTTTATCAGGGGTACCAATTCTACAATCTCCACCAGATAGTCCTAACTGCTTATTTCAGATGCAGACAAATTATTTCACAACAAAATACAGATAAACAAACCTTAAATTCATTTGAGTTTCTTTAATGAGAAGTTACATTATGGAGTACCAAAACATGGTTTCCTAGATTTATTTTGATCTGCTTTTAAACATATCATATGTTTACTGGGGTTTTGTTTCCTTAAAAGCATTGTGGCTATGCATTCAACCTTTGAACCTCATTCTGCAGTGCCATAGAGCAAACTAACTCTAGAAAAAACAAACAAACAAACCTTCCCCAGCACCCTACCCCCCCAAAACCCAATAACAAACAAACAAACAACCCCAAAAGAGTGCTGATGTTTTCTTGGGGTGATGGTGGGGGGGGTGGGGGTGAGGGGATGTGGAATTGGAGGCTTTATATAGTAATTTTGCTATTCCCCTTTGCTATTAGCCAAGGTCCTACTCTGGCAGCCTCTACCTGAATCTAGCATAACACAGCTTTAGGTGGATGCTTCTTCAGGATGTATTAAAGATCTTAGAGATCTCTCTCACTTTCTTCCTTCTCTATGCACCTGAATTTACCCTTGATATCAAATTTTGTCAGCGTCCCCTTTAAACAGCTTTATATGATTGCTTCCATCCACAGGTTACTTTATTCAAGTGGATTTGCCACAGAGCATTTGCCCATTAGCAATCTCTTCCACAGCCTGCTTTAAAATCTGCTTATGGTTATGGCCAGATAAAAGCATGTGAGGTCAGTTTGGTAGAGCTGAGACAAATACTTTAACATAAGGTTTTTTATTCTGTGCAGGCAGCTAATAAAAGTGCCCGCAGGTGTTGAGAATTATCCTTGTCTTGGAGATTTCTTTACAATCTGAACCTAATCTTGGCAAAAGCTTTGGCAAGGATATCTGGCACATTAATTAAATGACTTTCCCTCCCCCACAGGTCTTATGCTGTAACTTTGATTAACCACCTCTGTGCCCAGGAAAGTCTGGATAGGCATTATCAGTTTTGCAGGTGTATGGATGTTAGAGATAACATGGGATTCCTCCTTTATCTGGATGGATGCTCCTTACTGTTTCAACACTACACAGCTTTTGCCCTAGCTACAGCTACAGAGATCCTGCAGGCATGTTATGAGATTTTAGTATGAGGACTTTTTATTCAATATGTATCTCTGGATGGCCTCTGCTGAGAAGTTTCAGATCCTTAGAGGAAAATGCCTGAATTCTCCAGAGTTCCCTCTCTGTTTAAATGGCTTTTCCTTGCTGTAGTATCACAGCTGTGACACATCAAAGCTGGTAGCTGGTGTGGCAGGACAAGCAGTCCCAAATCAGCCTTAGTGACGAAAGGTGATTTGCAGTGACAGGTTTCATATCTTACGGTGTCATTTTCATGAATGACTTGGCTAATTAAATTTAATGTGGAACAAGAGCTTGCTTACATTCTGCCAGGCTTAAGATGTTCTTACTCACACCTTACATAAGGAACAATTCCTACTGTTGAATAAGGGCTCCAGGATTTAGCCCTCTGTTAGCAGTCTTCCATAAACCCTTTGTTTTCCTAACATGTTAAAACCCAAGGCTTAATGGGTTCATGATGACATCAGTTATCAAGATTTGTGTGGTGTTGGCAGATGTTGAATTTTCAGTGGAAAACCATTAAACAGATTTGCGTCAGGGCAAGTTTCACAACATGCACATATTATACCGGTGGTTACATGTGTTGACTTCAGCTTTATTTATTACAAAGGAAAACAGGCCTGTACTTATACAACCACAGCAATGAGAAATTAATCTTCCCAATAGGAAAATCAGTCTTGTCTTGTTAAAGGTACTCAAAGTTACAGATTGAGTGTGCTGAGCTTGCAAAAACTATGTCTGCAACTTTCAGATTTAATAAATCTGAAATTAAATATTAAAAAAAAAAATAGAAAGAAAAGAAAGATTTTTTGGGTACCTTTATTTTTGGACATCCAGAGTAAAGAAAGCAAAATTTCAGAAAATGTTAAATGTCCATTCGTTGACAAACATTCTTTCCAAAATGTCTCAAGTTGAGCACGTTTTTTTTCATACCTGATTAGATTTATTACTTTTGAATGCTGATTGCCCATCAGCTCAGAACACGTCAGTTCTGTACTAGTTCTAATATTCTTTAACATTAAAAGGTTTCTTTCTGTCATATGACTATCAAGTTTGCCCAGTGGTATTGTCTAGACCAATGATGGTTCCCAGGCCTACATGTGATGTGATATGTGTGTAAGAAACATATAACTTATGAAACCAAATGCATGGGAAGAAATGATTTTTCAAATAAAAACTAGATCCAATACAGCAAAAACATGAAACCCCACAACAAACCAAACTAATAACCTCAAAAATCGAAGGAAAACAGTTCCATTTTGTGTATATATATATATATGCATGGTAACTTGAAAACAGAGGGGCTTAGTTGCTGCAATGTTTGGCTCATACATTAATTAGGAACTCACTTTGGAGATTAACTCGAATCTATTGCATCTCACTTCCTGTTCAACTGTAAATGTGTTGGAGAGTTCGTATTTTCTTGGAAACTAAACTTCACTCAGCTGTCATGAAATACTTCAGGTTCTGCTTATGCATCAGGAGGCATCTACTCTTGGTCCTTCCTGTTAAAAGCTACCAGTAAAAGTTGTTCTTATAATGCACTCTTTTCCCCAAAAAACAGTTTTCTGAGTCTTGTCAATTCTGCTGCTAAAGCATGAAGTTTTTTTGAAAGTCAAAATTAATTCTGACAGTAACTGGAATGTTTCAAGGGGTAGACCTATTCTTTTTCAGTCATGTAGTGCAGTACATGGAGGATCACTAGAACAAGTGGGGATATTGTACTTCTGCATGTTTAAAAGTAAATAATTAAAAAATTAAGGAAAAAAACTAACATTCTGACTTTTTTATAAAGAAGCATTTAATTTTCTATTGCTTTTCTTTCAAACACTTCAAGACAACCTTGCTTTTGAAATATACAGATTTGTAAACAATCAACTGCTTTACAATATTGCTCATTAAAAAATTAAAAAATAATTTAATATTGAAATATTGGTTTTATATTTTGGGATTCAAACAGATTTTTAATTTTTGACGGCCTTTCACTTATTTTCTATCCATTTGTCTTATTTAATGTAGCTGCACAAAATAAGATTAACATGATTTGAACAAGTAATGGAATTTTCCTTTAGAGTCAAGTTCACTACTTTAGGTTTTGCTCCAATGTGGAACAGGGCCAAATTTTTGTATCTTGCAGTCCTGCATAAAACAAAACTTTGACTTTAAGAGAGCTCTATTTTTCATCAGGAAAACAGACAAAAGAAATTCCTTTACTGGGTACATGTAAAACCATTGTTTCTTCATCAGCAGCAACTTTTCCAGTACCTGAAACCAACCACTTGATAAAAAGGATATGACAGATGATAAACTTTGAATTAGGACCTTAGTTTTCACCAGCTAAAGAACAAATGATCATCCACAGATGTGAGTGTGCAAAAGCAAAATATACCCTCCCAAATTTTTCAAGTGAAAAACAAACGTTGAAATAAACATTGGATAATTATGATTTCATGAGTTACGTGATCTCCTAATAATTACAAATGGGCAAATAGAAAGACTTTGATTATTTACACTGCTGTCTTTCCATTCATTATATTTGGCAATGTTTATAGCAAAATTTTTCCTAACAATAACATTTATAATATTTTAATGTGTGTGTATAGAGGGAAATAGCACATAAAAGAATTTCAGCACAAATAAACGTCAACTGTTTTACATTTGGACTCCACTGTATTATTTTAGGACTCTACTCCTCAAAACACTTATGGTTAACTTTATTCACACAATTCCAATGGGACAACTCATATGTAGAAAGCTAAGTCTTTTAAGGGTTTTCTTCTACTCTTTCCCATCCCACTCTTCACTTCCTGACGCGCACATGCACAGGATGAGGTAGATGCGTCTAAGAAGATTCCTGAACAGATTGAACTGTCTCTTCATTCTCTGGGGTACACTCTGGAGTCATTTTAATGAAATAACTATATAGGGTTTTGTGTATGGATGAATATACATTTACTTGAATAAGTATTAATTAATTTATTCTGTGGGCACCAAATAATTATCTGTTTTGCTGCAAGGGCAATTTGCTGCCATACTAAGCAGAAGGCATTCTTTCACCAAAAAAACCAAGCATAGCAGCATTTTTAGCCATGTGCTGAAATGTGTGATTAGTACTAAAATATGTTAAGCATGGCATCATTATTCTAAAACCAGCCACAGAGATATAAAATGCATTGAGATGTTGCAAACTGAGCACAGTTTGATTGTAGGACACCTGGGTAGAGAGTTTTGTATTAGAATATACATCGTGTTTATAATGCCTTCTTCTCTAACATGTAATTAGGTTTTTTTATGAACTGGCAAAATACAGTACATAAAGGACTTGGGGGATTTCCATAGAGCCACATTTGTTCCCACACATCTTTCCAAATCATAAATGGTTGTCTTCCTTAGAAATGGATTAGGACAAATTGCATTAGGACACGATTGTGAATCTGATTAAGGTGGAACCATGATCAGGTTTTTTCTTTTGGGCAACCATGTTTTCTTATAACAACCAGAAGACAAAAAAGCCTTTGGCAAGATGTTTCAAAGGCCGTTCTCATATGCACATAAAAGCAGTTTTCATGCTAATTCAAAAATTGGTCCACACCTATAATTTCTTTATATAGCCAAGACAAAGCTTTGGGCAAAATTTTGCAGTAGTATATTTTTCAGATACAGACTTGTGGTTTCAGTAAAAGCTCATAAAAAGGAATTTCCATGCATAATTTCCTTAAGGAGAAGACTCTGAAGGCAAGCTGCAAGAGAGTCGAAAGATCAGGCATTGATTCCAAATCAGTTCAGTGAGAGAACGCTGAGAACAAAACCATCCCCAGTGGAAAACTGATTTAATATACTGAATAAATACCTTTTCAAATTAACAAACTCTTAGAAAGGCTCCAGCCCCTCCTCTTTTTGTGTTAGCATCTGACCCAAACTGAACACATTGTGTGACATTATTTGACACAGAAGGGAACTAGCACATATATGTCTGTTGAGGGGCAGAACTGCAAATGTTTGGAAAAAACAGTATTCTCAAAACCATAAAGCTAAAGGGAACCAAATTACAGTGTTGTTATCTCTGTGTTGTAGTCAAATCTGTTGGTGCGCTGTTGCTACTCAGCAGAAAACAAGACTGGAAGAGGCTGAGAAACTCATCTTTATTTTCCTCCTTCTGGCTGCACTGCATATGAGCGTTTTGATCTCCCAAGCTAACACACAGGATTCAGCTGAGAAGCAGGACTCCACTGCGTTAGGAACAGAAAGTCTGTATAAAGAAAGAAGGTCCCTGTCTGTAGGGGCTAGGATCTGGCATATGAAAATAGAGAGAGCAGGTGGGTCTAATGAATAAATTCTGGAAGCCTGAGGAGCTATATAACCTTTGTGCTCAATATCGTAAGTATCAGTGATATTACACTGTCCAAGTAACTGCAGCCATCTGCTTTATTGCTAGCTGTGCTGGCTTTTACTTGTTATTTTTTTTCCAGTTTAGACCAAGATTCAGTGATGTTTATTTTAAATTGTTTGTTTGACTTGATATTGACATTGTTTTGGGAAATATAAGTATGAATCTGAATTCTTCATGTGTCTCACTCAGGCAGAGACTAGACAAAATAGGAACAGATCTGAACTGTGGTCTAAATTTCAGGGTGTACCCATCTAAACTACATTTTTCCTGAGGCTGGAAAACATCTAGTTATCTCTTGTCTGTTGTTGTTGGCATCTTACTCTGGCTTCATCCAGAAGCTGAGGGCCCAACACGAATGTGGTTGGAAGCTTAAGCTAGTGGCACAGCAAGTGAATCTTCACCATTTTCCAGGCTGACAATCCTTGGGTACCCCTCCAGACTTAGCATGTTTATATAAACTGAGTGTCTAAAAGTGTTATGAATCAGAAACCTTTGTTTATAGCTGAGTTTACATAAGTGACAATGACCAAACAAATGCAAAAATGTGTGGGTGGTGGTGTTTTGGGGTTTTGTTGGGTTTTCTTTTTCCCTTCTTTTCTTCCTCTGGCATTTCCAAATGTATTTTCTCACACCTGAGATTGTCACATCTAAAGGAAGATGCCGTTCAGAGGGACTGAAAAACAGTAGTGGTGGGGCAGATGCCTTGATTTCTTGCCCAAGCCAGGAGTCAGTTCTGAAATTCAAGCATGCATGTTCTCCCTTGGACACTTCAAAGTAGAAGTTCAGCTATATTTCACAACAGTAATTTTTGGCTGAAGCAGTGAAGGTGCCAAACACCTACCCTTGTGTTCCCAGACCTCCTCTTTTACAAGAGAACGTGTTGGCCCATGCCGATACAGTCATGGTTTGTTGTAGATCTCAGGTCTTACTACCATGTTTAGAAACTGCAATGTCCAAAATAATTATAGTAAATCAGGAAATAATTGTGTTAATAAGAAATAAAACAAGCTAAAAAGGAGAAAGAAAAAGCTAAAACTGTCACACAAAGCTTTTAAATCTATTGGAGTTTGTCTCAGGTTTGTTCATCAGGTTTATATGGGTGTATATATATATATAAAAAAAGAGAGTGAGTGAGACATATACACACACACGTATGTATGTAGAGAAGAAAATGTTAAGATCAGAAATCCAGAATCTAAAATTAAATTATTGCAGGATGTAAGAAGCAGAATCTCTTTGGTAAATTCATGAGCTAGATAATCTATCTGTAATAGCAGCTTATTATTTGCAGAAAATGTAGTCCTCTTTTTCTCAGTAATAATTAGTATTTTCAGTGCAAATTTTATTGGTTTAGGTGCATAAACATTTCTGTGAAAATTAGAGCTGGCTAGGAAGTCAGGTGTTGAAAAATTTCTATGAAAACAATTTCTTCATGTGTATTTCTGTATGTTTTTTCCCAAGGATGTGATGGAATCACAGTGCCTGGAAATGTTTAAAACCCATGTAGATGAGGCCTTTAGTGACATAGTTCAGTGGTAGACTTGGAAGTCCTAGGGTAAAGGTTGAACTTCATAATCTTAAAGGTCTTTTCCAAAGTAACTGATTCTATGATTCTGTGATTTAAAAGTATGTCTAGAGGTTTTCAGAAACTTCCCAGCTCAAAAGCTGAGCTACGTACTAAAATGGGGAAAAAAATTGCTTTGTGTTTTTACCATTTATTTTTTATGACCATTTTAGCTTTTATTTCAAATTGACGATGAAGCACTTCAGTAGAATCAGGCTTTCTTCTTTTTTTTAATGGAATTTTTGTCTAAAATGTCAAATGAAAAGAATTTCAATTATGTGTCATGTAAACAGTATTCGTATTTGATTTTCCCACATATTCTCTTTTTGGAATGTTCTTTAGAAAATTAAATAGTTCTTACAATCAGAGTGGTTACCTAAATCATGCAGTTTTCTTATTTGCTCTGATTGGGTAGGGTTTTATAAATTGCTTTCACTACTGCTTGAAATAAGGCTTATTTGTTTCACAAAATTATTCTTGTTTCATGAATGAGTCTCAGCTCCATTCATAATTATGCATTCTCTTGACACTGTGCACACATTAATATTTGTTAGAAGTAACAAAAATGAAGCAAAATTCAGTGTCTCTTAGAAGTGTCATGTTTGAGTGTTCTCACTGTTCGTTCACTGGTTCCTTGCATCTTGGCCATCGCTGAAAATCTGTTCTCATATTTCTCTACAAAAAGTGGCAAATTAGTCAACAGAAGGCCCTGCAATTCAAAGTATGTATGGAGAGAGATTGGAAAACCTGACTTCTGGTTTCAATTATTAATATGATTTACCTGCAATCATGTCACTTTTATGACACTTAAAAATATGCTGTCTATTTATACAGCTAATTGTTCTATACAATTTCTACGACAAATGTACTCAAATTCAGTAGGGTAGGGTGCTAAATTCTTAGGTAGCTTAAAGCTTTATGGAGTGATGTCAGGTGGGAGATCTGGACAAGGAGGGGTTTGAAATGGAGCAGACAGACCGGGATGATCCTTGAGACCATTTTCCATTTTATATTATTCTGGTTATATTCCAAATAATTTCTAGTGAAGAGAAGCACTAGAAAGGATGACAGAGTCATGGAATAATTCAGGCTGAAAGGGACTTGAGGAGGTCATGCAGTCCAAGTCCTGCATACAGCTCCTGTCCTCGACCTATGCAGATTGTCTTTAGAAAATCTCTCCTGTTTTATACTCTTCTTCTTGTATCGAAAGGCCTAAAAGTAGACACAGTAAGGGATCTGCTTTTTCATAGTCATTAGTTCCTATCTCTAACAGTAACATAGAGATATTTTTGTTAGATTTGTTTCATAGTACTGACTTCAGACCATCTGAACTTCTTGCCATTGGAAAAATTTCCAAAGTTTTCTTTAATTTCTAGTTGAACGTCAGTAATTCCTAACATTGGAGAGTTCTTTCTCCATAGATATGTATTTGAATAAACATGTATAGTTGCCATATCCCCCCCCGATACTCCAGACATGCACAATCCCACCTGTCTGAGTCAGATCACAGAAAGACATAACTCTATTAAAGGAGGCTGTGAAGAATGTCTTGGAACAAGAAAACTATGGAGGCAGTTTCTTTCCTGCTCCAAGTTAGTGATGGGTATGGCCTGTCTGACCAGATGCACAAGCCAGTGTGTAAGTTCATGAAACTGCCACCCACCATTCCTTTTCACTGTCAGTTCAGCCTCATCACTAAGGAATTCTTACTCCCCTGTCATCATCTCAGGCTCTAAATTAATTTTGTGGCAATATCTAATATGAATATCTGCACAGTATTGAATCTAGTACATCCACTGGAACTGGGAAGAGACCAAGAGAAAACATTTTGGAAAGAAAACTGAGGTCCTGGATGAATGCCTCAGAAGTTGATATTAAAACTTTGAAAGTGACTGGGAAGAAATCATTCTGCTCAATGACTGAGTGAAGGCAAATCACAAGTATGTATTAAATATAAGTGTAAATGTACACATGTATATGCATATATATGCATGCACACATAACATTTGATTTTTTTCTTCAGTATTTTATCAGTTTGTTTCAAGCAACTCAGAAATTTAGATAAAGTGAACTTTATTTAGTCATCTTGCAATTACAAGGTTAGATATCTTAAAACTTTATAGATAAGTCATTAATGTGGGCCAGGCTGATAATATTAAACACAAGAATTTAACTGATGTGGTTCACATTATGTCTTACAGCTATAAATTGTTACAAGCAGTGGAGTTTTCTGACAATACTGTTGTGGAATAATTATGGGATTAAAAAGCTGGAATAAGGTTATTTTAAAACTGGTGTAAGGTAATGTGAGCCAGAACTCTCAAAGTCCCTTAATAGGTGTTCTTAACTCAGTGTTAATACTTTATTTAACGTAACGTGCTGTGCGCTCTTTAAATTGTTAGCTTGGAACAGATGATTTATGTTGCTCTTGCATCCAAACAAGAATTAATGCCCTTATCCTATTTGACCAGAATTGTTAAGCACGTTTGTTCTCAGGTTTTTATCAGAATGATAACAAAAACATAAAATCAGCAAGCTTTTTAATGAACATGGGGTTAACTTGAAGTGCCCTGATTTACAGATATTAAAGTAATAGTCTCTTTCAAGTTATTTACTGAGGTGTTAGAAAGTTTGTGTTTGCATTCAGCTCAAACAGTTTGAGAAACTGCAGTTTCTTTGTTTCCAAAGTATTAGAAAGTGGCAGTTAAGAAAGCTATTGGAGCCAAGACCCTTTTTAGTCTTTTCCTTTTTTTTTTACAAACAATGATATCTTTCATTATGTTTTGAGGAAATCTGAAGTGAATGCCACAACTAATTCATCTGATCCTACTCAGATCTTGGCTTTGCAAGTTTCTGTTGTTTTCCAGGTATTGCCTTTATTTTTTTTCTCCCAATAGTTTAGCTTACTTTTGTATATTTCATACCTGCATCACGATTCACTTGTCTGCTTTTATTACTTTTATTGGATATCCATGGTACAACTGCATTTTGTTAGCATAAAAGGAAGTCAGCAGATGTGGAGAGGGCAGATAGTGGCATTGGCCAGACACCAGCCAGGAAGTGGAGGAACAGGGCATCCG
>JAVHNF010011559.1:0-11702 GCA_034783455.1 Micropsitta finschii | reverse complement strand
ATACAGGGATGGCAGCGCAAGCTCCGGGCAGCCTGAGCTGAAGTTTGGGTGGACTTTGCAAGCTTTGGTTCTTGGTGATGATGAAGACACAGAAATTCATTCCTTCCATTTCTCCCCCAAAAAACTGACTTCGTACAGTCAAGTTCTGTTTCTTCAGATAAAGTTATTAGGTAAGAGTCTTAAGTAAATTATAACCTATAAATTATAAATGACACATAATTTGTGATACCTTATGAGGAAGTTGATGTCTGATTATACTAGCATATCTCCAAATCCACATGGCGTGTTTTGTCCAGCTTGATATACATAAGTGATAATATATGGTGCAAAGAAGTGGAGTGCCATCCCATTTGTTTTGTTTTTATAAATCAGGAGCTATGAAAGCCCATCATAGCTTTTTAAGAAGTTATTAGAAGGGCATGTTATTTTTAAACTTTGGGTTCCCTATAAATCAAATCATATTTTACCTGGATATTCTTGTTTTCTAAATAAATATTAAAAAAGTGTTCTGTCTATGGGAAATCATTATTTCCTCCTTTGTGAATCATTTTATTAAATTAGGAAAGCCTTGCAAAAGAGTCCTATTATGATGATAGTGTGTGAAAAATGTAAAATATAATTTAGGTTTTTTTTTCATTGTTTTATTGCTAATAGCAAATGCATTTCAGAATCAAAGTAACTTGATAGAATCCACATCTTAACACTGCTACTGAAATTGTGTTTTGATTTCTTTGACATGATCCCTGATTGCTGTGAGAAGAATCAGTACAGTATTTTTGTTCTTAGATTCCCCCTCCTTTGTCTTGCAGCTACTTGTGGCAGATTCCATTAACAATTGCAGTAGGAAATACGAGCCACATCTCATCAGAGGCAATTATATGGGTGTCTAACAAATCAGGTAAAAATAAACTTTCCTCCCAGTGGAATCTCATAAAGCATACTTGTGTTTTCCTCAACTGTTTCTTTGGAATTGATCCTAGATAATTGTTTAGTTTCTCTGCACCCAATTTTAGCTACTTTGAAATGAATTACAAAAAAAAGGAGACTTGGGAAGGGAGGGAGGAGGAATGAAGGATGAGTGACAAGAAGGATTTATAATTATCGCAGAAGTTAGAGAGTATAATGAAAAGCGTTTACATAGAAATGTGTACCTAAGTGCTAAGTATTTTATATTTATCAACACATATCAAATCATTGATGAATGCAATTCACTTTATAGATTGGTGAAAGTTAAATGTAATATTTTTATAGCAAAGCATCAGATGAGTATGACCTAGTAAATGCAAAGTATTTAGAACTGTAGCATTTTTAATGCAAATCCATAGTTGAAACCAGGGCTAAGAAATGTTTGCTGTCACTAAAAAAATTCCTTATTGATCTATCAAAGTATTTCTTCTCTCTATTAGATAACCAGATGGTGGACCTCGAAAGTGCATTACTACTTATTTTCTTCCTCCTCAGTTCCTACATCTCATAATAGTTATTGTCCTGAGGACAGCTAGGTATAGATACCAGTGGGGGTTTTTCACTTAAGAAAGGAATCCTGTTGTAGACATTTTGTGAAATATTTATCTATTTCCTTAGGAGTTCATGCTACATCAGCTGACAGTTTTGGACTGGAATTGAAGAGAATGAGGGAAGGAATGTGGAAATTTGAATAGAATGATTATGTGGAAGGGAAAAGAAGGATCCATGCATCCCTTTGACACATGGGCTTTACAAATGCTGCCTCACTTTGCAGAAATATATCACGCTGGCCATACTTTTTAATATTAACACCTCCAGAATAGTTCAAAACCTGTTTGCACTTTCACAATCTGCTGTAATTACCTGCTCTACTTTTGTCCTATAGGGCTTGATTGAGCACTCACTGAAGTTAATGGAAAGATTCCCACTGATTTCAGAGTTGATCATCTCATTTCATCTCATCTCATTAGGTTGTACATGCATGCCTCCTTCCCTGTGCTCCCGTCTTGAACATTCAGTGTATCACGATTATCTGCACAGTTGCATCCTCATTGCCTTTTACTTGCAGAGTGCTGTGGATGAACAAGTCCATAAAACCACTACCCACTCTTTTAAGATCTACTGCTCCTATTGGAATGCTTTCAAGAAGTCAACAAATTAATGATGGCCAGTGTGAGCAATGATTTTGGGGTAGCTGCTATATAGAAATTAAAGAGGAACCTTTTGGGTCATCAATTTCCTGTGTAGTGAATCAATGCCATTGTGATCTATTGTCATTATCCTTGTCCTTCCTCATTACTTACTCACTCATTCATTTGCTGTACCTCATTGAAAATGAGACTGTAAACTTATGACCATAGCAAGGATGTCCTCTTGCTTTTACTTATTGTTTAGCTCAGCTGGAGAATTCCTCAACATAAAAACTCAGTAAGAACATCCCTGGACGTACTCAGTGTGTGATTCATTGTATGTACCGTTATGTGTTGGAGCTGGTATAGATGATTTTGTGATAGTCCTGGAGATTTTATGCAGCTGGTATGTTTGTTTCATGGGGATGTGGGGGAGGGATTCTGAAACTGGAAAGGATGACTTCCAAGACTGGTTCTTGTGGATGTGAAGAATCCTGAAGACTTTCTGTTGTGCAGAGGACACAGTTTCACTGTTGTCCCAGGGAGCAGTGTGGGAATCTCTGCAAGCTGGAGGTGAAACAAACTACTCCAGAGGATATTTGTCAGATTAGGAGTGATCACATTGTTCTTCATGTGAGTGCAATTGAATGTGGATACACAAATCAAATTTGGAGGAAATACTGTTCATAAGGGTGGTTTCTGTGCCCTCTTTAGGAAGGAGATGGCATTTCTTTCTTGTTGATTAAACTGCTGTACTAAAGATGGTTCCAGTGTAGCCTGAAGAGTGGATAGGAGATGATGAACAGCTGTCTGTTGTCTGTCATGTAGTTCTGATCACATAACTCATTTAAGCTGCCATTAATGAAGAGGATCCAAGTTAATGACTACCATTATGATACCTTGACATACCACTTAAATGTTTCCATAAAATTATCCTTATCTGTGTGTTAGCTGAGAGAAATGAAACCACAGAAGCTTTGAAATAGCTACATTTATTGCCATGAAGAAATATTCTCCTTTTTGTAGTAGTTTAAATAACAATTTCCCAGGGGAGTACACCCGCTGCTTTGCACTGGAGTTAACCAGGTATAGTGATTTGCTGATGGAAAAGTCTCTTCCTCCATGTACATCCAGAAGGACAAGAGAGAGAATTACTGATTTTTGCATCCTTTTTGCTACTGTGTCTGTGACCTCATCAAAGTACTGTAGGATGCCAGTTGGAATTTTCATGAGCAAGGGATAAGAGGCTCCTGTTCAGTCTTGTGAGAGCCACTCAAATGGGATGCTTGGATTGCTGCTCTCTACTCATGTTGGCTGTGTCTGGTTACATATTAGAGAGAGTGAGACAAGCAACTCACTGATTGCTCAATATGCTGAGCAGGGTTAGTTCAGATGATTGCAAATCATCCCAACTGCTGGCAACAGAGCTCATTCTATCCACTGTTTATACCACCAAGGTGAAGGGATGCTGGAAATTACAACTATGCAGTGTCTTTTTGAGATTTAATTCATTGTCCTTTGCAACAAATCCTGTAGAGAGGACAGTGCCAGGCCTTGGCTACTTGTCTGTCAAAGTGCATTATTTCCAAGATGTTTCATATTCAGTATAGCTCTCCACACCTGTTTGGGGAAAGTATGTAGTCATAGTGCTGGAAGGTTTTCATCTTCCAAATGCTTCTGCTAGTCTCTCTTCTCCTTGCTCAGTAAGCCGTAGCATTCATGTAACCATTTTCCCACTTACCAGTTCATACACTGGCCATCAGATGACCGTTTTAGTGCCTCAGTTTGTCAGGGCATGTGAAATGGAGCTGTCTCGTTTGCTATCACAGTATTGCACAGATATGTCGCCACCACCTTTTTCCCTTTTCACTCGCTGTATACATGAATGAGACCATTCTGCTTCAGGCGGGTGACATCTATTAAACCTCTGAAAATTAAACCAATAATGAAGGAGACATCTCATGATTAGCCTTCCTATCCATGCTGAGGTCAGAGACATCACAGTAAGATGGCTGCAGTGCTCTTCATGCTACAGTCTTGTAGGTCTGCTGAATGATAAATGATTTCACTGGCACTGGAAATCGTCAGTGTTAACAAAACTTCTGCTCTGTCATAGGTCCAGAGCTTGTTTCTGTTTCTCCTAGATAAGTTGCTTCTTCTGTGGTCTCTGTAACAATGTATGAATGCAATCTCCACAGCGTTTTGGGGTCGGCCCAAAATCAATAGTGGGTAAAAAGTCAAGGACCAGCTTTGAATTCAGCCCATCCCCACAAGACAACTGCTTAGCAGGACTTGAGGGAAGTGTTGGCGACTGCTGCTGAAGGTGTACTAAGTGTGTAAGCACAGGCTCACCTGTGACGTTTCTGCAAATTCAAGAGAAGGACTTTAACCTCAAGTGAGGAGGTTTAGCTAGCATTCACATCAAACAGATGAGCAAGGCTTTAGATGTAGGCATACTTGCCATTCCCTGGGTGTGACTGTTCTGGCATTCAGTCTCCAGGTGGAAAATATCCCCATGCAGTTCATCAAGTGCTGCTGAACAGACTGATGCAGCTTTTCAGTTTGCTTCCTTGCCCTTTCCATTCCCACCTCCTGTATCTTGACTGTCTTCTTATGTCATTGGGAAATATTCCTCTGATAGACCTTCCTGCCTCTGGTAAAGTTGCTCTCATTCAGACTCTTAGTGTCTCTGCAGGATTGCCATGAGGTGGGGGAAAGAAAGTTCAACAGGGCAATTGCCTTCCAAACAGCAAGTCCCAACTTACTGTATTACCCCACCTCCTGCTAGATAATCTGTACTTCAGCTGTAAGCCCCTTGACAGTGGTTCTCCTCCACAGAGTGCTTTGTAGAAGACAGCTGCTTCTGCGCTAGAGTTTGCTGGCTGCCCACTGGGGAATAGAGCATTAGTGAAGGATTAGAAAAATACCTTTCTTTTCTTTTTTGAAGACAAAGCTGCTGAGCTTGACCTATGTTTCTTCCAGACTCCACTCTTTCGGCTTTCAAAAGCAGGAATAGGTAAAACAAATATATAGGTCCTGGTTTATAACTTTAGCCAGCTATAGTGAGGACCAGGGATACAAAACCTGAAATCTGATTTTGACAGAGTGAGGCAGAATCATTCCCATTGTCCCAACAGCTGAACAACGATCCTAAGAGAAGACTGCTCCTTAACATTTTGTATCACCATAGACATCAGCAGTTCCATCATATGGGAATGTTAATGGGCGGAAGGGTAGTCTGAGCAAAAAAGTATGTGAGACATATTTACTGGTGTTCTCCATTTATTGTGTTATTCACTACACCAAAGTGTTTTTTCCAACATGGAGATGTGGCAAGTGAGATGGAAAAAACTTGGTAGACTTGATGATCTTGAAGGTTTTTTCCAATCTAGTTGATTGTATGAGTCTAACTTTTTCTTCTAGTTTGTCTTCTCCCTATATGAAAAGTTCTTGCAATAAGATTTGCAGAATTCAGTTAAAGCCGGTATTCTTTCTCAAAATACTGTGATGAAATTCCTCATGGAACATATTTTTTTTTTGTCAGAAAATTTTCACTTGCTGTTCTTGGCATGAAATTGTGCTACTCTTACGCAATTGTTTTTGCAGGAAAATGGAGTCAGTTCTCCCAGTAGGAAGTCTACCAGCAAAAACCAATTTCCTAGTATGCTAAGGGTTGTATAAAACGAACAGATAAAATAACAACTGAGAGTCTAACACTTGAAACTGTAGTAGGACTGTGTTTAGGCCACGCTTTTGTCAGCATTGGAATAATGTCTTGCAGAGGGATGCTCTTCACTCAGACCTGCCTCACAAGGTGCTCATGTTGCCATGCAGAGGAGCAGGCTTCAATCTTTCCTGCTGGTTTTGGTGGAATTGAAGTTGCTCGAGAGTTGGGAGTGCTCAGAACTTCAAGCCACCTGTTTTTAGCACTAGCTGGGGGGCTGTCTCACACTTCTAGAGCAGGGAAAATTAGAATCAGACCTTAACTGATTTTCTTAGTTCAAAACAAATGTCATAAAATTAACCATTTCCTCCTAATTGTCTCCTATATGTATATGGCAAAACTAGAAGTTTCAGGGCTATGTTTCTTTTCTGAGACACCCAGGCAAAGCATGACCATGGAAAACTTTCTGATGGAAGAAAAGTAAAAAAAAAAAAAATAAAAAAATCCCTTTAATCTCAAGTACGATTGTATATCTATTGTAGATTGAATTCTAAGAGGCAAACTGAAACCTTCGAAGACAGATTTCTTCCCAAATGAAATCTTTGTTGTTGTTTAGAAAGTCATGATTGGTTTAATGTAGGGTTTAACACGGAATGACTACGTTTTCCATAACTGTAATACTTTTAACAGGAAACTAATAAATGTGTTTATGGTAAGTGGAGAAATTGCCCAGGTGTATAGAAATTTTCAGTGCTGTAATCACCAAAAGAAAGAATTTCTTTTACACAAGGGCGTGAGACTCCACAGACTCAAACATCAAATTCCAGTAAATTATATAGAACTATGTAAGGCACATGCATCAGGCAGTCCCTTAAAATAGCTGCCTCCTTATATGAGGTGGAAAGGCATGAATGACTCCTGTCATGTATTTCAAGAGAAGGTCAACACATGAGTAGTCTTATTGAAAAATAATAGTAAGGGGTTGTGGCTGGATTTAAACTGACCACAGCAGCAATAATACCATCAAGATTTGAAAAGATACTTTTCTCCATTAAGGCGGTATGTGTTGGAGGTGTTGTACAGCCATTACTTGTGAAATAGGTTATTTTGAACTTATCGTATTTGACTGGCAGGTATCATTCAGTATTTCATAATTTCAGAGATGAAAATTTAATAAAAATAATAATAATTTTATAACATCCAATTTTGAAAATTTCCATTTCATGTATTTATTTATACAGCTATTGATTAATGTGAGCTCATAGCCCATTTGGTACGCTTTTAGGTATCATAGAGGTACAGGGATTAACCAATTACAAGTAGCTACTTTCAAGGATGGTGGCATTTAAGGGTTAGTTTGCAACAGAAAAGCATGGGTGGAAAGCAATACTGCATTAAAGTGGTAGAATTTTCTACCAGATATGAACAGTCTGCTTCTGACCCCACATTGCAGTGTGCCCCTCAAGAGCCAGAGAAACTCTACAAGTTTCTCCTAGATATAGAAATGGATATTTGTGCTTTTGCTTTTAAGTAACCCACTGGGTCGGTAGGTGTCATGGTTTAAGCCCAGCTGGCAACCCAGAACCACACAGCCACTTGCTCACTCCTCTCCTTTCCTTCCCCCACTCCCAGAGGGATGGGGAGAAGAACTGAAAGAATGTAACTCCCACGGGTTGAGATAAGAACAGCCCAGTAACTAAGGTATAACACAAATCACTGCTGCTACCAACAATAATAATGATAAGGGAAATAACAAGGAAAGAGAACACAACTGCTCACCACCCGCCAACCAATACCCAGCCTGACCCGAGCAGTGATCTAGCCCTTTCAGGTAACTGCCCCCAGTTTATATGCTGGGCACAACACACTGTGGTATTGAATAGTCCTTTGGTTAGTTTGGGTCAGGTGTCCTCTCTCTCCTTCCTCCTGGCTTCTCCTCCCTGGCAGAGCATGAGGCTCAGAGAGACCCTGGCCAGCCTGAACATTCTGACCAGTAACTATAAACATTGGTGTTATCAGCTCTGTTCCCAGGCTGAAAGTCAAAAACACAGTGGTGCACCAGATACTAAGAAGAAAAAATGACTGCTACTGCTGAACCCAGGATATTTGGTAAAGACATTTAGGATCACTGAGTCCAACAATAAACCCAGCACTGCCAAGTTCAACACTAAACTGCGTCCCAGAGTGCCACATCTATGTGCCTTTTAAATACCTCCAGGGATGGTGACCCCCTGCTTCCCTGGGCAGCCTGTTCCAGACTGCCATCATGATATCTGACATCTTATCTTTCCCTCAATTTTTTACCCATAAACACTCAACCCTAACACACCATCATTAAACTCTGGACAATCAAAACATTAACACAGAACTACCCCACCACCTTTCCTTCCTTGCCTTGAAGGGATCTTCTGAAGAGTTTCTAGCCATTCATTGCAGTACTCCAGTTGTGTGAGTCATTCCACCATTCTTCCATGGCAACTTCCATGGCAACTATGTCAGCTTTCCTGCTGCACAATGGCTTCCAGTTCCTCCTGTTTGTTGCTCATGCTGCATGCGTTGGTGTATATGTACTTCATTGATCCTGCCACCTTTTTTTGGATAGAAGCCCTAGCTCCTACATGACCATTTTCAGCCAGCTCCATGGTTTCTAATATGTCAATAACCCTTGTGTCTTTGCTGTTGCATGGATCTCCATCCCCTGCCTCTATTGAGATGGCAGACCAAAGGACCTTGCTAGCACACCATCCTATATCCTGCTGCTCCCAAGGTTATCTCTAGTGAGTCTGGTTTTCTCTTTCCTAGTTTAAAGCACTTTTAGTGAGCCCTGATAAGTTCTGTGCAAAGATCCTTTTTCTCCTTTGAGACAGGTGTACCCTGCCTGTTGTCAGCATGCCTAGTGATGTGTAAACAGACCCATGATCAAAATTCCCCAAATTCTGCTGGTGGCACCATGCTCAGAGCCAGATATTGATCTGCTAGCTCTTCCTGTTTCTTCATTCATCATTCCCTGCAACTGGAAGGATAGAGGAGCACACTACTTGTATTCCTCATCCCTTAACCAGTTTTCCAAAGCCCTGAAGTCTCTCTTGATTGCTCTTGAACTTCTTGTTGCAACTTCATCACTACCTACCTGAAAAAGTCAATAATGGGTAATCTTTGGGCCATAACAGTGTAGGAGGCTTTCCCTTCACATCTTTAACCCAAGCCCCAGGGAGGCAGCAGACTTCTCTAAAAAGTGGGATATATCATGCCAGAATTCTAAATATCAACTATTGATCAAAAGGGTCCATTTCCCTGCCTGCATGGTTCGATGTAACCAGCTGGGGATATGGCCATGAAGCCTGTAGATCACTGATGTATTGAGAATGTCTGGTTTGCTGTTTTCAATACAAAAATCTTGTGGTGATTGGTTTTGGCTCCATGGGACCACCATTTCTTCCAAATGCTTCAGACTTTAAGATTAAATGATTAAATTATCCATAGAAAGATACTTGGTTTGCATTACACCTTTAGGTAAATAATTTGCATACATTATGCAAATTATATCAATGGAGACATGATAGATCATTTCTTCCAACTTTTAAAGTTTTCAAAACTTTGACTGCTATGTACCCTTGATGTCAGTCTTTTGCTTATTCAGGATACAGTGATATGGTCACTTCTGAGCTGGACTGTTTTGATCATATTCATCTTGCATTGCTTTCTTTGTAGTTGTCAAGTAATTCAAATTGAGTTGTTTATAAAGTTCCGAGTAGGCTAAGTTATAGTCAAGATCCTCTCTTTAAACAAAATACCTATGGACAGTCTTTCAGTGCAGAGAATGCACTGGCAGTAGTATCCTAAACTGAAAATATCTCTTTCCCCATATGCCCCTTCTTCCCTAAAATTGTTCAGTTCTCCTCTCAGTACAATCACTGTTAAGCAGCATGTAAAGGAAAACCTTTTTATATTTATATGCATGCAATGGATATAAATAATCACCGCTTTTCTTATTAAAAGATGAAAAACACTTTTTCAGCTTAGATATAAACTAATTGATGTTCATCTGTACAAGGCTGCAAGTAAAACTGCAAAAGCTGTATTGAAGGCATGTGCCTCATCTATAAAAACAAACAGTACAGAAAAACCACCGAAACCTCAGCCCCTTTAGAGTTTTGAAAAAGAACACAAGACTAAATTTTTTGACATCATTGCTGTGAACTCATGGTTCTGTTGGAGAAGAGTCTAATTTTGCAGTAGAGTTCATCAAGAAGAATTTGACCCCTCACATTTTCTTTCCCAATCAAAAGAAAGGGGAAGTAGGAAAAGAACAAATTAAGAATTGGAAACTGTTGTAATAATTAACTGAAGGTATTGCAACAACAAAATCCTTTTGTGGCTCCAGCTTATCACACCTTAAAGACCGTTAATTTTTCTAAGGAGTCTGATATTCCACATCCTCAAGCTGGCAAAGTCAATGGATTTCTCTCCATTCCCTATTGATAGATACATAAGATAACAAGGTAAAAGCTGAAAAGATCTGTCGGATCAAGTCATTCATCTCTGTGCTCATTCAATGCTCCTCCTTGCTGTACATTTTTAGCACTTTGCAAAGGTCAGGTTTCAGTATCTCACCAAAATCTATTGAAAAAATATGGAGTCTAATACATATAATCAGTTGTGGATCATAGTGACAAAGGCCTGATTCTGGCCTGTCTCTAATTTAACAATGAACCCCTTGCTTTGAACTTTTTTTATCAATGTTCACGACAGGAAAGTCAGAACAATTCAGTCAACAGAAAATGCATCACATTTTTAAATGAGATTGAATTGTATTAAATTCAATAATGGTGTTGTATTTATTAATTTTAAAATTTCATTTGAATGCAGCATCCTTAGCTAAATACTTCACAGTACAATTAGATCTTTTGTTTAGTTACTGCCTTTTGTTTTCTTTGAGGAATATGCATTTAAGGGATCAGTTACGATCAGTTGTAATTTTTTTGATTATATAGTACAGGGATCCTGTGAAGGTTAACAGCTCGTTTCTACATATAAGTCAGGTTTAAGGACATGGTTTTCCTCATTATACTGAGTAGCTCAAAGCAGCAAGTGTTGTCATTGTTGCCATCATTATCATTATTATTTCACAGTAAAGATCACACTGAACAGCAGAAAAAGGTCTACTATTTCATTTCCTCTATAGCGACACTCCAAGCGCTTCCATAATTTTCCTTCAAAAAAAAGTGGGTGTTTATTAATTTAAAACTTCCTTTCTCTGCATGTCATTCTATATAAATATCAATCCTTATGTTTCAGAAGAAAATACTGTTTATATCTGTGATGCTTTGATCATAAGCTTAAGTGGATAAACATTATAAAATGCCTTTACATTGCCTTTATCTTCAACAAAAAGTCAAATCTGATTGGAGATGACCCCACATTAATACAAAGCTGGTTAAAGAAATCGGTTTCATGAAAACAAAATAAGGCAATGGATTGTTTCTTGCTAGGATATTGAGTGAATAGCAAGTTAATTTTATTTTTTTATTTTTTTTTAAATACAAAATAGTTGCTGAATAGTCTGAAAGTAAAAGGTGAGGATAAAGTTATTCTAGCAGAGTTCTTCAGAGAAGATGCTTACAGAGCCAAAGTAGCAAGATTAAAGAAAAAAATGCTTGAATACTTCCAGTTTGTCAGCCTTGATTTCTGCTTGAGACAGTTTGAGAGACCAAGCAGCCTTTTTGCATTTGGATTTAACAGGGAAACCAACAAAGAGGTAAGATCTTCTTGCTCTGTCCACTCAAGGCCACTGGAGGATTCTACTGACAACAACTACCCTTGTGAGTCATTTATTGCATGCCAAGTCTTGTCTCGGATTTGGCATGGAAAGTGGAATTGGTTATAGTTCAGCACGCTATTTTGTGCACATTGCTGCTTCATCTTAATTTCTCTGCAGCCTC
>JAVHNF010011554.1:0-12326 GCA_034783455.1 Micropsitta finschii | reverse complement strand
CCCCAGTATTACCTAGACCACTGCCAAGAAACAAAAAGCAAGCCATTTATTTACTTGTGGGTTGCTGGGAATCCCTGCATGTGCTTCCTGTAAGGGCTCAGGAATAATTGTTTCCTGGGGCTAGGTTGCATTAGCCTGCAGAAGCATCTTACCGGGAGACTTACAGCTCAGAAATGCTGACTTACTTTTTATACCTCGGTACAGCTCAGGCTGTGCAAACCAGTGTGCTGCAAGGGAGGCTTCCTCAACTCCTCCACCCCTGTTACTCATCCTTTCCTGCCAGCAGTCAGAAAGAGCCCTGGGTTTAGTGTTACTCCTTGTATCGAGAGGAGTGGGAGAGATGGAGACAGCAATCCAAGGCAGGTGGGATGATACACAAACAAGAGCCCTAAAAATAGAGAAACTTGGAGCTTGTGTGTGAAGATTGGTACACACCCATAATTACTAACAGTGGAATGGACCCAGCAAGAGATACTATGCACTGAGGACATAAAGATGACTAACAACCTAACGTAGTGAAAATTGAATAGCAACAGCATATTACATGCAAAGCTTTATGCTACAAAAGTGGGAGGGAGCAGCAGAGGGAAATCACAGGTCACCACTGGGCACTTCCAGCTTCAGCCAGAAGATGTTGGGCAGAAGGGCAGAGACTGCTTACTGCTGTGAAGGAAAGACAGGAGGGATGAGGCTCTTGATCAAAAACTCTAAGTCAAAAAGACATTAGCAGCCAAAACAGAGGCAACTTTTTGCAAACACCTACACACACACCTTGCCCACCATCCTCAAAAGAAGAGTGTGGTCTCCCCCTCTACAGCTACATGGACACAGTGCACATGGGGCTGCAATTTGAAGCAATATGCACCAACATCTGCTGAAGACCTGTGCAGTGCTCTCTTTTTCCAGGGGACTAGCTGGTATTTAAACAGTGGCCTAAAGCTAGTTTTGGACATTTAGGCTGAAAATGGGAGATTTGAGTTTCATTCCCAGGTGAGGGGGGATTGAAGTATGCAGCTGATACCTATAGGGAGCAGGGCATCCCTGCCTACCAGGTGCTTCTAAAAACTGAGTGAGAAAAGCAGTGACTATCATGTCTTTTGATATCCCGGGTTAGGAGCACTTACTCCTCTGACTCTTGCTCCAGTCTTCCAAGGGCCACACCAAGCAACTCCATCTAACAGAAACACTTCAGCTTCTCTCCAATGCACCCAGATTTTGCACCACATCATTCAAAAGATGGTACAAATTACATGGAAAAGCACTGGTGCTGGCCAGGCACAGTACTCTAGCAAGACACCAAGCTGGTGCATTATTCCTAAATCTAATTCCCAGTCAAACTCACTGTAGTACTTTTAATCCAATTTTAAAAGCAGCTTCCTTCCTCTGTGGGCATTGGCATTGCTTTGCCAGAAGAAACCACATGCTAAACTCTTGCAAAGTGTAAACCGTTTGCTTACACCTAGTTTTAAAGACCATAGAAGTCCCTGTAAAGGCTTCCACCTGCTTCACCAAGCCATGTATCAGGCCAAAAGTGAAAATAGGTGAAGAATTGCTGCAACCTTCTCAAAAGGATGAGCACCTAGAGGCCACTCTTGCCAGCATGCCAAAGGCTACAATCTTCAAATAGCTAAAAAAGGAGAGAAAAGACAAGTTATGTGATAGTACCTGTCAGTCCAAATTTACTATGGAGCCTTTGGCTCTTCCAATTTTATTGTCACTGCTTTAAGAGAGTGACACAGATAAAAAGTACTTGCTGTGACTGATTGTTGCAGTTAATTTCAGTAGCAGATGAGTAGTTTTAAACACCAAAATACCTTTCTTTTCCAGACAGGCAAAATCTGAAGCTTGCCACTAAATCTGGAAAGCAAAATAGCAGTGGTTTGCTGATTCAGTATTTTTCACAAATCCAATTAAAGTATTAATTCACATAAGCTTTTTCAATTATATATATAGGCCAGTGGCAGTGGAGATTATTTTTTTTACATTATTTTACATTATTTACTTACTTTACATAGGCAGGAAATGTTGATAACTAAACACTTCAAGACAATAAATAGGACATTGAAGCTGAAAAAATTGGGGCTACTATACAGACAATCAACTGCTGCTTCTGTTTGCCATCCACTGATAGGGAAAAGGAAAGAAGAGTATGAAGCCTAACATACTTCCTCTCACAAGGCCATCTGTCAAGGCACCAATGAAGCCCCACAGTTCAGCCATCAATGTTTTCATGAAATATAAGCAAAAGTATGTGTTTGGGAAGCGAAACAGCAGGTCCGTGTCTTGCCACAACCCAGCTCCTGATCCTTCCTCTTAAGACCTTCCTCCATGCCACGTAGAGCTGGAGGAGCAGAAAGAGGATGTGACTGACCCAACCTTCTGTTTCAGATAAATCACTGCCTGGAAATAAGAGCATCTAAAACTTTAATGACATCCTGTCTCTAGTTCTTTCAATCTATGGGCTCCAGTACAGTTTCCTTATGCAATTTTGGCTTAAAGGGAATAGAATAGGATTTTATTTTTTTTTTACAGCAGGAACACTTTGGGGCAATTCCAGCTTAAACAAATCCACTGGAAGCATGGGGTTATTCAGATACTATTGCTTATGGTGGACCAGGTGCTTCTTGCTTTTCTGTGCCATCTAAGTAGATCTAGTGGCTGATATCTAAAAGCAAGCAATCATACCTACAAAATTATTCCAGATTGAAAAAGTAGCTAAAAAAGGGAGAAGTACCCTATGGAAATGTGGTTCAGAGAAGGAACGAGAAGTGGAGTGACCAGTGAGCTGTCCTGTACAGGGATAGCTGGCACTTGCCATTTCACTGTGCTTGAGAGGCATTTCTGCTGCAAAAGCCACCATGCTGTAAAGCAGAGAAGGGTTTGTAGCTGTAGGTGTGTGATGGCCAGGCCAGTTAGGTGCCTGGAGTGAGTATCTCCTATTGTTGAGATAAAACAATAGCAGCCAGTCCAGAGATGCAAACATTACGCTCTAAAAAGGGAAAGCAGCAAGCTCCTTTTTTTGCTTATGACTTCTGGAGTCAACTGTAAAGCAATGAAACTTTTCTAGGACTGTCCTCTATGCAAGAGGACATCATAGCTCCATACATAAGTTTTGTGGCAAGGTGAAGTAACAGAAACAGCCAGCAGAGCTGGCTGGAGTAGCTGGCAGAGCAAGGCATGGTTTGGGGCACAATTAGTTGCTGAGCTCATCTCCTCGTTAGGTTCTCATCTTTCTTCCTTTCAATAAAATATTTTAAGGCTACGGGTGCACCGTGGCACAGGAAGAGATTTACCTTATCAAATGCAAAAATTGCTTCACCTAATTTTTTTCTCATGCCTCTGAAGGGTGCTGTAGCCAGTATTTTGTTAGTAACCTCCTTAAATGTACCCACTGCGCCTGTTACTGCCAACCAAGTCCTTGCAGGCTTGACTAGTTACTGTACCTGTTGTAATAAGCAAGATAGGAAATACTGCCACTAGCAAATGGAGTTAATTAAGGCTTAATGAAGTCAAACCAGTTTGATGTGATGGAAAAGACAATACAAGTCAAAGGTTCTGAGACCTTTTAAAGTGCCCTCTGGAAAGACAGCTCCCCTGATCACTGGAAGGGATGTAAGGCAGCATGCCTGCAGGACAGGCAGAGGTGCACTGGGTCTGTCAGGTCTTTGCACAACACTGTATAGCTGCCTGCTAAGCTGGACATACAGTTTGCTGTGTGTTTTCAGTGCCTTTGCTCAGGATGGTGGCACTGGCCACTCTTACTGCCCCTGAGGAGACAGATGAGACTGACCAGGGCTTTACAGCAGTGTGTCCTCTGGGGCAGTCCCAGCAAGCGGCCACTGAAATGGGGCTCATCGTGTGCATGGGTGGCAGTGGTGGAGGTGCAAAGGGTAAGGAGAACTGCAGAGGAGCCAAGGCTTCACTGGGCTGAGATACTGGGACAGAGAGAGGCCAAGGTCAGCAAGGCTGTCAAGCATTAATAGTATTAATGGAAATGATACATTTGCACTAAAGGCAAGTTTGAAGCTTTATAAAAATAACAAAATGTATTAAGCCTCAGCATTTGTCTGGTCTTGAACCCATTTTAGCAATATTTTCAAAAAGCTTTAGTAATAGCAACTCTGTTATCCACTTTTCTTAGTATATATATGTCTTAGCTGAGGTTTTTATAGCCTTGGACAATTGTGTGGTGTCAGCAGTCAGCACAAGCAAAAATACTCATCCAAATACAGGAGAAATAAAGTTATAACCAATTGAACAGTTGTAGATTAAGGCATAAACAGCATGTGGTAAGTGAGGAAAAGAGGACATGAGCTGCATTCAAAGCCAAACTGATACATATTACCCAGCATGGATGTGCCCACAAGCCAGTCAACCTGAGGGGAATTAACAGGGACTGTATGTTAACCTGGTTAACAGCAGACATGTAAGGGAGACACTGGTTTTTCACCCACAGGAGCAATACCAGAAGCGGATGCTTTGGACGGAAGGAGCTCCTGTCCAACATTTCTCAGGCCTGGCAAGCATAGGAAAAGAAAATTAACTTAGCTCTGAATGTGTGTCTGTTCTTCACATGTACAAGATATTGCTAAAATCACATCAAGGACCAGGAAGAATTGTCAGGTGATTGTTGTGTATCACAGACAGTACCCAAGACCTGTAAAACAGTGTAGCATCTGTGCCCATCTCAGAATGAAAATTCACCAGAAGGGGAATTGCTTCCGCCTGGTACATAAATGGCTGTGAGCGAACAGGTAAGGACCACAAAAATAGTTTTAATAAGATAATGCTTCAGTCAGTTCTCATCTACCAAAATCACAGAGCTGCTCAGCTTTGGTTTTGGCTTTGTTGGAAATGAAAAATTCCTTCGGCACATCTGGTAATGCAGGGTAAACGTCAAGAAAACCAAAAGCTTTCAAGAGAGGAAAATGCTACATGGCATTCCTTCATGCTGGAATAAGATGGGAAAGGACTCAGTAGCTGGGGGAGCAAAAGCCCTGTTTTGCTCTTTGTTGAAGTCTAGGTCCACCTGAGGGGATCTCCACAAGACAATGAAAATGTTGTACTTGGTCAGGTTGAGATTTTACTACATTTTGCCTTTCTTCTTGACCTCAGTTTTCAAGAAGCAGAATGAGAGGACCTTTTGCCTATGGCCTGCTGAAGCTGACTCTGACTGGGACAGGTGCTTTAAAATAAAGACACAATTCAGTGTAGATAGATAAGACCACATACCGCTTTACTTATTTGTGCTCTGTATACTGTTGTTATTTCCCCCTGGAAGGATGATGTTATTTTTATGTGTTTGATAATTGATTTGAATTATTTACTTATTTCATAGAATATTTTGCGTTGGAAAGAACCTTAAGATCATCTAGTTTCAACCCACCCTGCCATGGGCAGGGACACCTCACACTAAACCATTCCACTAAGGCTCCATCCAACCTGGCCTTGAACACCGCCAAGGATGGAGCATTCACAACCTCCCTCAACAGACCATTCCAGTGCCTCACCACCCTCACAGTAAACACTTTCTTCCTTATACCCAATCTAAACTTCCTCTGTTTAAGTTTGAACCCATTACCCCTTGTCCTATCACTACAGTCCCTTATGAAGAGTCCAAGTCGTGGTGTAATAGTTAAAAATGTTAGGCTAGATGTATTAAAGGTGTTAGAGCATAGAGAGTCAGAACAAATACAAGGGGACTTCTCAGAGATGCATTGTTGCCTCATTCTCTCTGTAATTACTGACCTGTTAGGTTCCTGGTCTCTTTGTAGCTGTGTATTTAGAGCTTAGTTATATGTTAAAGTTGCCTCTTGGGTCCTCAGAAATGCTATTACTTAGGGAAAAAGCTTTGAATTCATGATAATTTCTGGATTTTAGGTGGTGCCACTGCTCAAAACAATTCTTTTGTCTCTGCATCAAGACTATGAGTTTTCCATTTGCAACCCTTATGGGTGCTTTATGTAATGTGTGACCTAAGTACCATGTATCTCTGTTCTCTCTATTTGAAGCCACCCTTTGCATTGTTGAGAATCCACCTGCACCCAGGTGACTGGCAGAGTGTGGTCTTATGCTTTTGAACCACAAACCTGGTGTTCCTGAAATCCGGCTGAGAGGGGAGGAGGAAAGAAACTGGAAACTGAGCTGGAGTGAAATCAGTTTGCAGGTCTTGGCTGTAGCTTTCTGTTACCAATTTGCCTCTGAGAAGCATTCGTGTACCTTTTTCTTAAAAGTATAAGATATTTAAGGCTCTGTTCTGTTCTGAGACTGCCACTGAAGTACAGAAACCATTTCTTTGGTTCCTTTTTTTTAATCTTGTGTTTGATATGCTGGGTTTTTTCATTTTCAGAGCTTCTTTGAGCTCTGCAATATATGGAGATCTGACACTGGCTAAAGCTTCCATTGAAAAATATATGTTTGTCTTGAAGAGAAGTAACTGTCTATTCCAAGTCAGCTTTGTTGTTGTTTTGGGTTTTTTAATGAATCATCTGGTTAATTTGGTCTGTGCTGTTTGCTGATAGTGCAGCAGTCCTTTCCTACCGAGACACTTTCTAATATGTGCAGACTATCCATCATTCTCTACATCTGAGTAGATGTACTTGTTCAGTGAAATTCTGTCTTCAAACACACATCAAAAGCTGGATCAGACTTTACCTATTTATTTATAAAGAGGAAGCAGGCTGATGTAAAATCAGCCTGGATAGTGTTGATCGGTCGGAAGGTTTTAACTGTCACAGGAGTTAATTGTGAGCAACAAGCTTTGCTCTCTCTCTGGTGTTATCAGGTTGTAGTTCTGCTCACCAGGGTCCAAAGTGTATGTTAGCGTGTTAGTACAATTGCACAGCACCATTTCTGGGTTACACTTGAAAGACTTCAAAAGCACCTGTTTCTAACCAAAAAGGAGAATGTTCAGAACCCAAAGTTGTGACAGTGAGGTGTTAAGTAGCCTTCTGAAGGTGTTTATTTTGTCAGTGTGAACTTCCTTCCCACCATTCTGCATGTGGGTCACATTGCCTGGGTCTGAATGGACTTTTTATATCACCGTCTCATTGGCTTTTGACTGGAAAATGGATTCTTTCTAAGGAAAAAGATGGATTGTTTGCAATTGGAATATGAAGGATGTAAAACAGTTAGACTGTCCCAGATTTCATGTTAGGAGTGGTTATCTCCTTGCCTATACCAGTATCTAATAGAAGGTTTCATGCTGTATTAAAACACTCTATTGCAAGTGTGAGCAGACAGAGTTAATAGTATCAAGAGGCTTTTAGCCAGCAGTGGGACATGTGGGTTGGCCTCAGAAATTAGCTTTAATAAAAGGCACTCCTCATTTCTTTGCTTTCTGCTTTTTTCGTCTCTAATAAGCATTAAATAGCATCCAAACCCCGATGTGAAGAAGATGCTGGCTGGAGAAACAGCAGCACATGGAGCCTTTCATCAAAGGGATATCAAAGCATTCTGCAGCTGAACCTGGGAGGGATATGAATATGCTTATTTTGACAGTTGTGCAGCACTGAAGGTAAGCAATTCCTTCCAGGTAAGCTGGGTAAGGAACTCGTGCTGCAAATCTTTCATCAGCTCACTCAAGTGTGTTTGAACATGGTTCTCCCATCTTGTTCCTCTTTTTTTTTTCCCAGATAATTAAAATGGAATCTGTCAGCACATGACCTTGCCCTTTCCACGGTAGCCATAATGTGACATTTTTAGATGGGGACTTCTTGTTTGTTTGGTGTTGTCTGATGCTGAGAAATCGTAGAAGAGTTGTGAAGATGATGTAGTGTCATAGGGCATTCCAGCTAAAACCTGGAAATTACCCAGGGAATTAATCTCCACCATCCCCTTTACTGTCCACATAAATAATTCCAGAGCTGGGAATTGGTTCCTGTGAGAGCTGGTACTGCACCTTTTTTGAATGAGAATTTCACTGATTTGCTCCCCTTCTGTCACTTAGATCCTTTAGTGTAGCGGAGACAGAGAACCCCAGCAACAGGAATTGCTAATGCAGCTCCACAACTGCTTCATTTGCTGCCACAATAATTATCTTCTTAATTTGTGCATCAGATCTTTAAAGAAAAGTGTCATGAGCTGTAATTCTAGAGATGGGCATTCCCCTTTTTAATATTAATATGATCTCATGGGGCTAGAATGAAAAGAGCAGAGATGTATTCTCCACCCTGTAGAGAAACTGGTAGGGACAATTTGCACATCACAGAGAAGGCGCTTGCTGGAAGAGCTGGGCTGAAGCTGGAGCTTGGGTCTGATTCCCTGTCTGATACCACATTGCTCCAGTGTTAACCTGAACCTCCAGCCAGGGGCCAACAGAACAGACAGAACCTTCAGTGCCTTCTTCCTCCGCACCCCCAGAAGCTAGAATTAGCCACTGGTGTCCATACTGAAAAGAGGAAGCTGAAAAAATCTTGTATTTAACTATTCTTGCTGCATTTCAAAGGGAGGGAGAGCTTATGCAATCACTTCCATCTTCTGGGGAGGAAAAGGCTGAATCTGGTACTTCCCTTGTCAGAACTTCTCATCTTTGCATACACTAATAAAAGCATTGAGCCTCTGCCCTGTGACTTGTTCCAGAGGGACTCTGCCAAGGGCAGGAGTGATGATGTAGGCCCCTGGAGAGCTGAGCCCCCTTAGCCTGATAGCTGCAGAGGAGAAGCTGAACCATACAAAGAGTGTGACCTCCTGCATTCCCTAGCTTGGTGAAGGGCTGATTGATAATATTAACCATTACTGTGCAGGTGTGTTTGCTGCTCTAAGTGTGTCTTCAGTGGAAAGGCAAATAGCTTCAGCAGCAGAATTACTTGAAGAATCTAGTCTCGTGTTTAGGTCTGTTTTATGTTTCTCATTTGCTAGGTTTCAGGTGTGCAGGCACTCGCTGGCTGTCCTTTGCTCCTATTAGCAATGCAGAAATAGCTGTTCCCAAGGCTCTTCCAAGAGTGACAAGGTTATATTGGCATCAAAGCTGATGTAAGGTGCACCATCAGCACCTTTTGCAAGTTGCCTCTGCTTAAGATGGGCCCTCTCGGTGCGGAGGTGCAGAGGCTTTGATGTGGCTGTGTTCAGCTCCAGTTGAACCAAACCCAGATTCAACAGGCTGCATTAGCTGTAGCTAGAGCAAAGCTGAGGGTGCTCAGGGGAGCAATTTCATCATTATTGTTTTGTTTTGTAAAGCTCCCATGTTTAAATAGCAGCTCGGGAAGCACACATTTTCCCAGTTCTTAGATGAATAAGGATCCAAAGAACACACACTAACAGCAGGACACTTCTCCTGACTAAACAGAATGTATCTTCCCAGAGCAGTAAGATGCAAACTGGCAAAGTTTAAGTTCCACAAAATTAATACTGTAATGGGAGGGCCTTCAGCCTCATGTGTCTATTTCCATGACAATGGAAAACAGTTCATACAACAGTGCCCAGCTTGGTGGTGGTTCCAGGTTTTGGAAGCCTTGTTTGGGGTTACATTCATTCACCAGTGTAAAATCTGAAGCTACCACTGACATATGAGGATGTAATTTAAAGATATTACAGCAATTCCACAGCATTCTCTTCCCTTCCCCTGTGTGGTTGCAGGGTTATAACACTGGGAGGTGGCAATGGAAATGAGGTGTGTGGAGAAACTCCACTGTAACAAAACCTCTGCACAGTCAGTGCAGTGCTTCACAGCACAGGAAAGGCTGGAAATGCATAAATGAATCCGGCACTGAGGGTTTGACAAGTCCAGAGGAGGCCAGGTTTTGCTCTACATGGAGCCTCCAAAGGCCTAAACAGATTTAGCACTGTTAAATGATGAAGTCTGTATTTAGAATTCACCTCCATAGGTTTCCACTGTAGCCTGTCAAATACCAGGTCCCAAGACTAGCAAAACCCCTATTTTTTAATTAGCTTTATAGAAGACAGATTTAGATTTATTCCTATAAATTCAGGTATAAATGTTTCAGTCATTTAGAAGAGGTAGTTGGTTGGTGCATCATTAGTGACCTGCATGAACAGTAGACATCAGGGTAACGGTTAATTCAACACTTGAGTATAGGAAAGACTCCAGTTAGTCACCTCACTCTGTACTTCTGAGGGAGGTGGAAGGTTCTGTTATCTTTTAAATGGCATTTTTGGACACAACATGTCAGGAGAAAAGAGGAAAACAAATACTCCTGGGATTTGTTTGAGGAATTACGGAAGTGGTCAGGTGAAGCTAATGTTGTTGACTTCCCATTCAGCAGGCAGCCAACTGGTGATCCTCCAGTACTTCAGTTCTGTGGCATGTGACTGTGAGGAGGGAGAGCTGTCCCCTGTCACAGCAGCGCAGTGGCGTGTTTGACATCTCCTCTTAAAGTGAGTGTGAAATAAGATGTAACACTAAAGAGATTTTAACAGATGTTTTAAGACAGCTGTAAAGAAAGTACAAGGCAGAGATGCCTTGCTGTCATCTTGTTTAGTGTTCATTGTATTCCTATCGCAGTACATAAACAGAGATACTTTACTAGGTAAGGATGAAGAAGCATAACCTTGCAATGGCTGGTTTAAGCTCAGGTACAGACAGCAACCCCATCCCTACTTGGGTTTCAACTGAGTTTCTTACCCACAGCGAATTGTTCCTCCAGCTCTGCACTAGCACCTTGCTGTAAAAGACTGCTGCAGCCTTATCAAGAAAATATGCTAAAATCGGAGCAGATCATCAGAGAGCAAACCCAAACCGGCACACACGGCCCCTCTGAGGTGGGAGGGGCAGTGCTGGTTCAGCACAAAGCCATTGTGTTGAATAGTTTCAAAGTTTATTTTTTGCTTTACAAGCACTTCTTGCCCATTAGAAATCGGTATCATCTGTGGATCCTTTCCCATCCAGGTCAGCAATTTGGATCCTGCCTAGCTACGTACATTTGGTTACTATCTGGTGGGAGCTCATTGGCTCATGCAAAGTAAACTGATTGCACAATTCCAGTCACATCCTCCTCCTATTCTTAGAAGTACACAGAGGGCTACTAGCCAAAAGACATGGAGAACAAGGGACATGCTTGCCTTCCAACCCCTTCAACCTGACTGGGAACCAGAGGTGGTTGGGGGGAACATGGGGGTGAATGGCCCCAGACTCGGGCCAACAGAGAAGCAGGAAGCCCTTCAGGCTGAAAAACCACAGGCTGAAACACCCCAGGCTGAATCCCCCAATGCTGGACTCATGGAGGCAGAGGACACCCCCAAGATTGAAGCTTCTGAGGCTGAAGCCCCAGAGGCAGCCCTAGTATGGGGGGACCCCAGGGAGGGGTAGGGAGCACGGCTGTAGACAGGGCTGCTCCCTGCCCCACTCAGAGCACTTGGCATGGGGGGTCCCCCATCCTGCAGCAGAGCCAGGGTTACACTCTTTGCTCCAGTAACATGCCAGAACAGAGAAATACAGGCAATGCCACCAGTGCTCACCTGGATCAATGTAGGAGAAAGCCATGGGTCAGTGTGGGGGTTTATTGGCAGTAGGGTTGGGGGTGCCAGATGTGGGGGCGCTGGATGTGGGGGCAGTGGCGTAAGGCAGGTCATGGGAATGGGTGCTTAGCTTAAACGATGCCATCGAAGCCCTGGATCCCACATTTCCTGCCTGCAATGCGGCAGCCGAAGGTAATGGCATCCTGCAGGGTCTTCCCTGGGGAATGGGGGAGTCAGTCCTGCTAGGCCAGGCCAAGCTGAGCTGTGGCCATGCTGTGGTCATGGTGACCCATGGCTATGCTGTGGCTGTGCCACGCACTCACCTGCTGAGAGTGCAAAGATGACAGCAGCATTGAAGGTGTCCCCGGCCCCCAGTGTGTCCACGAGGGTCTCTGGGGGGAAGGCATCCGAGTGCACCAGCTCCCCACCTGGCCCTATGGCGTCGGCCCCCTTCTCGGCCCAGGCACAGATCAGTGTGGCACTGGGGGGTGGAGGGGTGGGTGTGGGGTGCAGCCGTGCCCTCCCTGCCCCAACCAGCATCCCTGGATCCCCCATACCCTGGCTGGATGCGGCTGCGCAACCCCTGCAGCGCCTCGGGGGCTGACCGGTACCCGAAGTGCTGGGCCAAGTCCTTGCTGATGAACACCTGCAGGAGAGAGGCTGAAGTGTGGGGGACACCCAACACCCCCAGCACCCGCTGCTCTGCCAGCACCACGACTGCCCCCTCAACTCTGCTGTCCCAACTACTCTCCTGACCCCGACTATCCCTCCTAGACACCAACTGCACCCCCAGGCCCCAACTGCACCCGACACTGCCATGCCTCTGCACAGACAGTACCGCCCCCTTCTCCCCCCCCCGCCTGCACCGCATTGCTCCAAATGCACCTCTGCCCCCCGGCTGCCCCCCATCC
>JAVHNF010011548.1:4294-16717 GCA_034783455.1 Micropsitta finschii | reverse complement strand
GTTGGGATGGGGGATGTGGTGGTTTGGTTTTGCATTGTTAAAGACACAAATTGATTACCTACATCATATTTGGAAAATCATGCTGAGTAGAGCATAATTTATGTCATTCTTGAATTTGGTCTGTCTGGCCCAAACCGTATGTAATGTATATGCTTTCCCTTTAGGACTGGGACATTAAATGCCATCTGCAAAACTGCAGCTCTTTAAATGGCCAATTGTTAGAGGAGGCCCAGACCATATAGTTTCTAAAACAAACTCTGATGAACTGTCTGGGCACACTTCTCCCAATTCTCCAGCCAGTGCAACCCTGGGTTTTACTTCTAATTTTAAGAGAGAGCTTATCTTATAACTCCTGACCCCTAAAATCTAATATGATGCACTAACAGATTTACAGCAAACAGTTCTACTGTCCTGTAGTTCTAGTTCCTGCTGGTGTATGGTAGTCCTAGATCGACCCTTCACTGTGTTCGCAATTTAGGGAAAGGCAGTCAAGCCCAAAATAAAACCAGCAATCCACCCCTTGGGATTAACGTGTTCTAACCATGTCATGGTGACTGCTTGTAGGCACAGCCGAATCATTGCATGGTTCTGAACCCTACCACCAAGTTTAATCCACGTTACAATGAAGGGTCTGAAGATCTAGGAGCTGATCCCACCAGACCACTAGCAGACAGTGGGGGTTTGTAACTTCTGGTGCTAGGTCAGGAAAGGAGCTGCATTTGGCAGGCAGAAGCCAGCACCCATGCTGAAAAGGAGCAGTCACAGTTGAGAGATGCAATTCTGAAAATTCACAGCAACCAAACAAAATGTTTCACAAAGACAAGTAAGGTAATGTACACTACAGGGACTACTTGTTATTTCTGTGTGTGTCAGCTACTGTGTTCTAAATAGAGACTTGTTTATAAGGAAACAGTAACACAAGTAACAAGGGAAGGCAGGAATCCTCCTGCCTGGCAGTGACTCATCAGTGCAGGACAGAACATGATTGGAATAGGCAGGCTGTATGGTATAGTTGGTAAAATACTTGCTCAAAGTGTTCTGTGTGGCCTAGAGAGTCACTTCTACCCCCTCCTCTCGGGCTTTTAGACCGAACATTTTTCAGACCTATGAATTTGTATAGCATCTTGTCTTGGCTGGAGTCTCAAAGTGTTTCCATAGCATGAACAATACAATAGTGCATTCATTGCTGTGCATAGGAATTGTGCTGTACCAATAATCAGCATAAACAAGTTGGCAAAGCGTCTTGAGTACTACTTCAAATTACCTCTGAATGCAAGATGAGAAGGTTAATCACCTGTTTAAACATGCCGTTTCTGGTTTGCCTTAGCAGGATGTTGCTAAAAAATTCTGTCCCAGGCTACCACTTAATTACAATTGCTGTGGTTACAAGGTTAAGCAATAAACTCTCATTTGGTCTTTCAGCAGGTCAGATCATTCATTAACAACCTCTGGGTGAAGCCTATCTGCTCATGTGCTTAAAAACCAACTGGACTTATCCCTGGGTTTACTGAGTCTTACTTTAGTCTTGAAGGTTGAGCAGCAAAGTTGGAAGGAGCTAGATCTGCACTCAGTCCTTCAAAGCTACACATTTCCTTTCTTCCTTCTTCAGGGTTAACGCAGGAGTCCTTCTAGTATAGTTTCAACTTGTTAAGTTCTTCAGTACAGTTTATAATTAAACATCCACTGACAAAACTGGCTTCAAAATAGCTGTTGTTAGCTTTTTTAACAGTGCTTTTTCTTCCAGTGTGTCTCTATAAAGTTTTTTAGGTTTTCACTGAAACTCCAAACTGAGAAATTTGAGGAGTTCTTTCTGTCCCTTCCTACCTACTTATTGGTAGCAAAAATGGCAAAAAGTTACGCATCTATGAGCAGTATTCTACTTTTTAATTTTTAAGCCAACTTTCCATCAAACATTTTGATTAAAAAGCCAAAAACCCATCCAGTGCTAAAATAGCACTGCTGTGTTACTAGGTAAAAGCAGTCGTGAGCTTACCAGGATTGCCTCTTGAAGAGCCTGTAAGGTAGTGTTGGCATATCCCATGACTCTAGGAATCAAATAGTTTTGTAAGGAAACAAATAGTAATATTGAATTTTGTGGTTTTACAAGCAAACTGGCATCTTGAATTTTAACATAATAATGTAATGCAAAATACCATCTAATGCCCTAAAACAATGTAGCAACTTCAGATTATACAGGCTGTTCACCTTTAATGTGACAAAAAGTGCTGCTGTAGAAAGGTAGATGGTGAGAGACTAGATGAAGGAAGCACTAGGATATCTAACTTTGATACACTTGCAGCACTCATCAAATAGTTATTTTGCTAAAGGCAGATGTAAAAAATACCTCACATGGTTATCAAAATGAAATACTGAAGATGGGTACTAGACAGGACAGGTCTCCGTCATCAGCTGCATGTTTTAAGAGGAACCCAAGGAGATTTCCTGGTTGTTTATTGCTAGGACAACATGTGGGAGGAATTCTGACTCCTTGGAGTTACTGCTGCTGAAAGACCAAATGAGGGGTTATTGCTGCACCTTGTAACCATAGTAATTGTAAGTAAATAGCCTGATAGAGTTCCATTAGCAGTGTCCTGCTAGGGCAAAGCAGAACATGAATGTTTTCCATAAAGTAAAATTTCTGCCAAAACTCTGTTCACAAACATAGAAAGACTTAACTTGTGTAAACAAAATGTTTCTATTTTACTAAAGCAATAAGAACAAGTTCCACTTGGACAGTTCCCTGGTGGAAAAATGACCAGCATTGCTATATTCCTACAAAACAATTTCATTCTATCTGAAGTCTATTTTGTGATAGGAAAACTGTTCCCTTTGATACACTCTGGCCAGTTGTGGCCATACATCTGACACGGTAGGCCTTTGCTATCACACTGGCGATGATACAGAAGCTCGAGTCAGGCAAGACCGAGCAACCCCATTGTTGCTGTGAGGAAGGCTCTACTAACAAGAGCTCTAGCTTGTAGTTAGTCTGCTTTGTCCACAATGCCAGTTCTAAATGAAGAAGATCACTTACGGATTCAACAGTGTAGGACTCACTTTCTTCTGCAGGAAAACACTTTTTGTATTTTACAAATAGAGGTTTAGGCTTTATGAATGAGACTTAGTAGAATCATAGAATGGTTTGGGTTGGAAGAGACTTCAAAGCTCATGTAGTTCCAACCTCCTGCCACAGACCAGGCTGCTCGGAGTCTTCCCCCACCCCGAATAGGAGGAGTCTTCCCACCTGGGCTCTCCCGCTATTTTGAGCCTACTTTTATTTCAGAAACTCCTCAAAGACACAACTATGACTTGCGTTACTCTTAGTTGAAAGAAAACTCATTTAGAAATTAAGTATTGCTCTTAATGCTTATGATTTTGATATCTTGGTTTACAGAAGGGAGGCATATATTAAAAATAAGGAACTGGCACTGGCATTTCAGTGCTGCTCAATTACAGCATGTGTCTCTCTTGAGGATGACAGTTATCAGACTGCAGGTGTGCCTAACTGGTGTATCTCTGGAGGTGACATTTTGTTCATTCATGCTTGAAAAATTGTCATAAACCCTGATGCCTTTGTCTTCCATTTTTTTAGGTCTTAGCTTCATGGGAGGGAGGAGGGCAAAGGCAGGGAAGAGGATAACAAAGGGAAGGCAAGTAAATGAGAAGAGTGATGTTTGGTATTGCAGGAAAGTAAATAAGAAAGAAGGCAGATTTTGGCAGCGTCCCAGGAAGTGCACTCAGCTGTGGCTGATTCTTCTGGGGAGAGTTACTTCCCTTCTAAAGCAGTCCCAGAAGACTGCTTTGAGAACTTGCGTTCACAAGTTATTTCAAGGATGTTCCTTATTGTAATCAGGGCTGCACATCAGAAACTATATAAGTTAACACTCATTAGAGGCCATAAATAGCTACAGTTTGTCTCCTAAGAATCACCTGAGAACCTCCCTAATTAAATGTAAATGTGGTCATCCCGCTCAGTTACAGGCATTTTTTCCACAGAAAGAACAGAAAAGAAGGGGTCCACTGAAAGGGAACTCTTTTGCAGACCAGACTTGAAGGACTGGGGTTTCTTTCTCTCCAGGTGAAACTTGTCAGTTGTGTCCTTTAATGTTCTGTGAGTCAGTAAAACCAAAGCCATAGTGTTTTAACATGCTGGTCAAAATTATTCCCCCAGTTCCAGTAAAGTCCTTTCTCAGCAGTGCTCACAGTGCCTGTTTTGATACTGTACTCCCTCTCAGTGGAAAACCAGTCCCTGCTTGCCTGGTTACCTGAAAAATAGAGACTTGTTATTTGGATATTGCAGAAGACATGCTAAAACCAGGGCTGGGCTGGACTGGTAGAGAAAGGAGAAAGGAACAGGGGCACTCCTATGAAAAAGCTTGTGGAAGGCTGGATGGTAAACCTGCCACCACTACCAGGGGAGCTGCACCATGATAAGGGCGCATGTGCAAGAGCACAGTTGCATTTTTGAATACATGTTGTGCGGAATTTAATGGGTCATTGTGCTGAAGGTCCTGCTTTGAGCTAAGGTGAAAGGTGCACCACAATTAGTTGTGCTGGTTATCATCTACCAGGCAAAGTAAATGCAACATAAATGTTTTAACAAGCTTCTGCTAGAGACATCCTTTCCAACTTCTTCCTGAGTCTGAAGTACTGATAAATAATTTGAAACCGCTTCTGGCCATAGCTACTTGGCTGTTGTTTTCCAGAACTTCAGGGTTGTGTTTAACAGCATGCCCATGGCAGTCAGGTCTCTTCTTCTCTGTCCTTGTCCTTCTTTATGACATTGAGCAACTTTTCTGATATTGAACAACATTTCTTGTGACAGCTTGATCCAAAACTTGTTAGTCTCTCCAATGCCTTCAGTGGGTTTTAGTTGCTACACATCAATTCAGTCTCGAACTCCCTTATTCTCTTAGGAGCTCTAAAATTATTTTAAGCCCATTGACAATTGGCACAGCTGTTCTTTGAGTCCATTCAAGACCATTAAAAACAGCCCTCCATGGATCTGAAAATCACAGATTAAGAACCACTGAACTAGATGCAATTTAAATAATTCCTCAAGCGGTAATAGATACTTCTATTTGCTTTTCCATCCCCCAACTCAAAAAATCCAGCCTTTTCTGTTTTACCTTAAGGGGTAGAAAGTGGTTCAAGCAGTGCACTGCCAAATGCATGACTATAGAAAAGTGCAATTGCTTCAAGGAAATTACTGTTCACATGAGCCACTTAAGGGGAAAAGAATAAAATTGCTTCACATAAAATTGTATCAACTCCATGGTTTATTGCCTAATCTAGGAAAAGATAGTAAATTAATAACAAGTTGGGATTTTTTTAATTAAGCCAATGCTTGTTGTCTTAAAGTTTGTTTACAAATCCTAGCAAGGATTATTGTACAATAGCAAACCAGACGTTTGTTATTGCAAAGCTCGTTGTCATGTAATTTGTGCAACTGAGTGAAAGAGAAATTATTACATTAAAACAACCTTATGTTCTGTAGCTGGGGGACTTTATTTTGGTTCTTTTGGTTGTTGGGTTTTGGCTTTTGTTTCATAAAGTAAGAGTAAATAAAGTACTTGGAATTTCCCTAGAGGATTGGGATATGCACAGAAGCTTCAGACCCTCAGGTCTGGACTCTATTGATCAAGGCAGAAGGCTTGGATTTCCTCAAAGCCATAGTTGTATGTTGTTACAGATGTAAAATAAAGTGGATAAATCATTTGTCTGATCTCTAAAATAGCCTGTTATCTTGAGGGAGAGATCCAGCATGAAAAATCATATGAGAACATGCACCTTTATATTGGTTTTGGGTTTTCAAAACCTTATGGAGGAGGGTCAGCTACAGAACTGCGCACAGGCAACAGTATTAAGTGTCAGAAAATTGCAGAATCCTTACTGCCAGCTTCATTTTCTCTAATGAATTAGCTACAGCCACCTCATTAAGGAGATTGTTCTTGATCAAACTTTTCTGTCAGTTTTCTTAATGACCAGATTGAACTTAACCTTCCTCAACTTGAGAACTATTATTCTGCACCTTAACGACAGGACTTGATTTAAGCTATTCTTTTTCAACCACTGTATTATAATAGTAAGTATTAAATGTTAACAAGAAGCCATCCCAAGAACTTGCCATACTCAAACGGAAATCTTAATTCCACTAAAACTGCATGACTAAAAATCTCTGAGGATAGGGCTGGCTGAACAACCTGTCACCTCATCTCAAAGCCCTTTACATGTTTCCTCCAGTCATTTGTTCCTGAGCCCATATGATATTAGTGCAGGAGCCCTTCAGTTGTGGAGAGGGTGAGCAGGCTGACACTTCACTCTGAGCACCCAAATCATTGCTTTGGCACAGCAGAGGGGGCATTGAGAGCAGGAGTTTGGGGTGGGGAAGAATGAGAGCAGAGCTGAGAACCTCCTACGGTAGTGTTTGCACAGCTGTACAGCGCCACAGTGCTGCACTCTTATACTGTGGTGTTTTCCATAGTTTTCTTGCTGCAGAAAAGCAAGAAACACAGCTGAACACAATGTGCTGGCTGTCATACAGCTGTCAGACCTGGGGGTTAATGCTCATGCTCATCCATTAGGCCATGCTCAGGATTTTACCCTTAATGCTTCTACATTATAATTTGATGATAGTAAACGATGACTAACTCTTCGGATGTCCTGAGCGAGGCATCTGGGGAATGACTTTTTTACCATTCTCATAAAGTGTTGGGTGAGGCCTTCTGAATTTGGATGTCCCTGTGGAGAAATGAGGCTGACACTGGCTATGGGATCATTTGACTTGTGGCATGTTTATTTCACTCAATCGAAATTCTTAAGGAAAAATCTGAATCACTCTGAGAGCTTTCCCTTTGAAAAGTATAGGCCACCCTTCTGTTCTTGGGCTGAGTACTGCTACTGAAATTACATTTAGAGCTCTCTTCAAAATATTCATTTTGCAAAACCTTGTCTTTACTGGCACACAGTGCAATATCAGCAAGAGGATTTCATGAGGCAGTGAATATAATCTTTTGTTTGCATTATGATTTATTGTTTCTTCCTCTCTTCGTTGTAAAGAGGGAGTAATATTCATGGCATTGGAGGACACATGCACAATAAACAGCTCGGTGGTTCTCAATCGCCTTAACTTTGCTTTCTTATTTAATTACTCAGAGAAAACATTCATTGCCATGAACACTCCTCTGCTGTGAACATTATCCTTTTAATTATAAAACATTGCACTGTACAAGACATACAGCAGAGCATATAGAATAACATCTGGTATCTGTTTCTCAGGCAGGAAGAATCTGTGGTGGGATCCTTGTTCCTTTGGTCTGCTTATCTTGACTTGACATAACATGGATCTAACCTTTCTTCTTTGACTCCAGTGAGCTTTTGGCTGGCAGCCTCTTTGAACCGTGGGATCCTCCTCTGGAGGAGTACCAGCTCAGCTCAGCTTCCAACTTTGGGGTCAAGTCCTGAAAGAGCAAGGTCTCCAGGGCAAGATTTTACTGCCTTTATTCAATGATGAAAAGGGGATGTTTGTAGAGTAACTGACAATACAAAGTAAAAATCTGCCAGAATTGGACTTTGTCACTATTGTAGCTTAACCCTTGCTTAACACCTTCCTTTTCTTGGACTTGCTGAATATCACTGTCTTGTTTAACTGTTGCCTTTAATGTTGGAAAAAAGAAAAAAAAATCAGGAAGTTAAAGAGCAAGTTTGACTTAAAAGGAGATTGCAGTAAGAATTTTTATAGATTCTCTGTACAATGGGGAAGAACTCCTGCTGTGTCCTTTTCCCCCATCCATTGATGCATAGCAGAGGGGTAAGAGGGACACAGTGGGTGGCTCAGGAAGGGGCTGTTCAGCCATCACAGCCCTCAGTCTCGTTCCTGGGAACAGGTGTCCTGAGGCCTGCCTTGTGTACATCCCCCTCTGCAGTAGTTTGGCTCCTTCATCCCAGACTAAACACACAAATGCCATGTGAAAGCAGCTCAGCATGCCCCTCGTGCCTCCCTCCCCCAGAGCCTGCTCCCAGGTGTGAAGGCACATCTGTATATCCCGGAATATATCTTGTACCTACCCAGTCCCACAGACAGCACAGCACAACCCGCATCTTTCTGAGCCTTTCACAGTCAAGCCTGGAGCAGAGATGACATTCTCCATGCAATTATGGGCATCTGACCAAACAAGACATACCCATAGCCCAGAGAGGCTTTTTCAGCATGTAAGCATCTACTGTCATTCTGCCCCTATGCAGATTCCAGAGGAGTATACCAAAATCCTTCATCACAGATTCCTACTTGCTGTGGTTTGAGTACAAACATACAGAGTGCCAGGTATTTAATTTAACCGCTTCTGTAACACCTTGGATGGTGAGACACAGAGTGTATGGTGGGAGGTTGCGCCTGATGTAAGGTCATCTGCTTTTCAGCTCTTAAGACACAGGCTTTCATGTCTCCCCTGGCATAGTGTGAAGCCCCAGCTGTCCCCCCTCCTGGGGTCCTTGAGCAGGGCAGTGTAGTGACAATCCAAGAGATACAGGAGTTGGCAGGCAGCGGTTGTTGCCCCCACTTCCATGCATAACCGGAGAGAGCTGACAGCTTTTGAAGAGCCAGAACAGTCTCCAACTGCTGTCTTCTGAGGCCTCTTTCTGGGTTTCTTACTCTGTCCTTCCCTCATGCAGAGGACTGTAAGGCAAGAGGGATTTAACGACAGCTGGGTCTCCTTTGCTGGAAGACCTTCCTGCCATTGTTTAATGTCCTCAGTCTGACCCAGTGCTGTTTCTCCTTCTTGTGCTCATCCTAAATCCCCTGGGCTTAGGGCACTCTCCTTGAAATGATTAGCTGTCACCTCCACTTTGTCTCTCCAGCTCTTTTTCACAAAGCCAGTGGAGTAATAGGACCTTAGAGATTCCTTTTGAAGTATTTTCATCTAAAATTCCAGCATCCCTGGATTCGTTCCTCCCTCCTTTCAATTGTACCAGAGGAAAGATTTTTACATAATGTTGTAGATTCTGAAGCTCAAATAACAGACATTGGTAGGGGATAAGAAACAATCAGTCCATAGTAGTGGAACAGAACTTCTTTGTGCATCCAAAAACATACTAGATGCTACATAACAAAATAGTAGTGTTTCAAATTATGATTGTACTTTAGCAACTTGGAGTCATACTGCTGTCATTTCATGCTAGTCTTTCTGGAAAGCAACCAGCATGTATTATCCAGTGATGTAACTGTGTCTGATATGCCTCTGGTTTATGTATAGGTGGTAGAACAGTGACAGACAGCTTTTTGTATTTAGCAGCAGGTTTATAAGGATGAAGAAAAATGCCTGCACACCTATATTTTTCCCATGGCACTTGAGCACTTAAATGTCTCTTTCTGTTTGACATCCTTTGTATTTTAATAACACACAGAGGCATCAACAGAGATTGGTACTCTATTATGTGAGGCATTAAATGAATATGGAGAATGGCAGCAGTTGCCCCAAGTAGCCGACTGTCTAAAATAGACAAAATGGACACTGAAAGTCCTATTATCTCCATTTATGGGTGAGGCTACAGAATAAATTAAGACTCCTATGGATATACGCAGTCTATAATAGTCATAGTCATTGAACACCTCTCTCTAAGAGTCCCAGCCTAGTATTTTTTTAAACAGAATAAATGCTGTTTTCTTGGAAACAGTTTAACTCCCTTAATAATCAGGATGTAAAATGGAGTAATGCAGGTATTGAGACAGAAAGCCAATATGTTCCATTTTATTTCCATAGGAACAAGCCATTAAGAAGCAAATAAAGACTTCTTTATTTTTTTTTAAACAGGTGAAGTGCAACATTAAAATAGAAAGATCCCCAATTGTCCTTCCACCACTTCCATGCCTCTTGTGTTCCCTGGCTTGACTGGAGTTACTTAAGTTTTAAACTGTGCTAAGGAAAAGAAGAATATTGCCCTAACAGGCCATCCCAGAGACTCATTCCTTGAGGGATAAGACCTCAGTGCAGAGTTCACTGCTGGATTGCCTGGTTCTCAGTAGCAGTTTTCCCAGCTTTAAAAGAAATCCTCCAGTTTTCAAATGTATTCATATCTAGGTGCAGTAGTCAAAGTACATGAGGAGAAAATGGTCTCTCTCATTTGCCTTAAAATGCTAAGTCTAATAAACCCCCTGTTTCTTCAGGAAAGTCAGAGTGTCTTTTGAGATTATCAGATCCACTGCCCGCTATTGTTAAGTCCGATCTGCAGCTCTGACCCTATATTTTTTGCAGTGGATGAGTAAGTGCATGTGGCAGGTTTATAGAAAACGAATTCCTCACCTTCAGTGGTACTTAAGGAGAGCATTGGTACCATCTGCACTGATCCCATTATAGCCAGCTTACAGACAGCTGGGATGTCTAGGCATCCACTCTCCTCATTAATCCCCCATTCCACTCCGATAAACTTCTGCAGAGATGGCAACACATTGCAGATGGAATTAATCCACCATGGCAGAAGCTAATTAAGAGAACAAATCTGAAGCAGTGCCTTCTGGCTTTAATTCCCTTTTTATACCTGCAGGGCAAGGACTGTTCAAAATGAAAAGAAGTTCAGCGTAAACTGATGTTGGCATTAACCATGTCTGCAATCTCGAGCACTGTTGCTCCTGCTCATTTCAGCAAAGCCTTGGATCAGACTTTTAAAAAAAATAAATTTAAAAATTAATGAACTATGAAGAGAAAGGGGGGGGGGAAGAAAAGCAGTTTTCATGAGGTATGTTCAAAACTCAACCTCACCACTCGCCTAAGAAGCTGATACAATTAATCTCAGCATCAAAGCTGCGTTTTGTGAGGTGGCACGTGTTTCTAAGAGACAGTGTTTGGACAGATACAAAAGGTCTTTTCAGGAGCAAGAAGAAGTATAAATTATCTGAAATTGTATCGTTTGTAACAAGAAATAAGTCCTCTACAATCTGTTGATGTACCAGGGTAAAAGCAACCATCTGTGCTTGTGTTTTCCAAAGGGGAACTCTCTTTTCATAGGTTTTGGATCTTAAAATCTTCAGCCATTAAAAAAATAATAACCCTGAAGCCTTTCATTACCCACCAGTTCAACTCTCTAATGGGCCCCCCTGTCTAAAGCTAGAACCAGGGGATGATGAAAATGACAACCTCTGCACACGATTTTGCAAGTGCCAGCAAATAAATGACCAATAGCAGAGGAAATAAATGAAATGCACAGAAGAGCATATGGGAAATGTTAGAGCTACTGGTGATGTGTGCAGTATTTATGTGCAAAACCTTGAAGTATGTTTTCTGGATCAGAGCCTTACAAAATGTGTTATTTCAAACTTAAATAGCTTTATTTGCAGTGCACTGAAGCCCATGCTTGTCTCTCAGCATATGTTTAAGACCCTTCCCTGCTTGTCAAAACACTTGGGGCTACATATAAAAAGATATAAGCCTCATGATCAGTATTATATGATCTGTCTTAAGGATCCTTGATTTCACAGAGGAATTCCTAGTTTTGACTTTACGCTTTAGGCTCTATAGGCAGGAAAGTCACTGGTACCAGGGAAACAGCTGTGGTTAGGCAGTTGATAAACGCATTTGTAGAAAATATGGAGTAATTGCCATGTTTTTTTCTAGGAACTCAGGCATGTCCTGCAGAAAAAGTTAGAGACTTGAATCTTTTCCTGGAATTTATTTCTTATGCTCTTATGAGACCAGAGCAGTGACAAAAATAGGTCAGAGCTTGCTTTTGTTCGTGACTAGCAATAGCTCTGGAACTTCCACTCCATCCTAGGTCAGTGGTCTGAACGCATCAGGTGAAATGAAAGTAGCTCTAGACCTACATGGCATTCTTAATTGCCTTGCAGCATCATCCAGAGACATGTCTGCATGCTGATGTCTGGGAGGCAAAGATTAAGTTAGACCAAGAGTCAGCTGCAACTCAGTAGCATTGCTCTAAAGACTGATTCCAGCTTGAACATATGCCAATACACGAGTCTTGGTCATTTTTGTCCTTTTGTGGATTTGGGCAGTGGTCCCTGTGAGCCTGGACAGGGTAACGATGTTGGGAAATGTCATCAAAATTTCACTGCAGAAATTAGGTTTACAAAGGGAATTGTGAGCCCAAAAGTGGACAGCCAGGAGGGGAGTTGGGGAATTAAGGGTCTTAAGGGGAGGAGGGCAACTGCAGCATCATTGAGCAAAACACCCTACAAATGCATCCACACTAGAAGCATGTGAGATAATCATTGGAGATCTGTCCTTCGCTTACTAGGCTTTGTGAGCACTGGGATACTTTGTGCACTATGGCTTTATCCTGCTACAGGTTTCCTATCTGTTGAAATCAGGGGGACTTCTGAATGCCCTCCAAGTTCAAGGTTGCTCTTAAGCACAGACATTAATTGGGTTGGTAGCAAGTCCTTTGCTGAGTTAGGGTCAGGCAAATATTCTTACAGCC
>JAVHNF010011547.1:0-15099 GCA_034783455.1 Micropsitta finschii | reverse complement strand
ATTGTATCACATTGTGCAGATAGATGATGTTAGATTTGTTATGAAATATATGTAGGATCATATATCTTTATATTCTTACTAATTAACGAGTAGCAGTAAGAAATGAGGGCTAGCAGATGCATACAGGCCAATATACCATCAAGAATTTTACACATGGGTTTTTAGACTTGTTCTCTGGTATGTTGCTTTCAAATCAGGAACATGCTGATATTTTCTTAGGTCCCTGTAGTCCAAATGAAGCCCTCTACAAGTCAATATGTTTCACCTCCAAAGACTGTGGGGTTGCTAAAGTCTGAGGAGGGAATAACAGCAAAGATACCATTTCTGCATATTTAAGAAGCATTTACTTGGGGTTTCTATTGCAGGGAGAGTTTCATAGGTCACATATTCATGGTTGCTCCCATGATTTATGTTTCTGCAATCCCTGCCTGCATAATGTTTTTTTCTATCTGTGATATTTTGGATAGAAAGGAAATACATGCTGAAAACATTATCTTATTCAAAATGATTCTGCCATAACCAATCGGCTGAAACCTACCAACACAGTAAATGTTTTTAAGGTTGAGTTTTGCAAAGCCAAAAATCTGAGGTCCATTATATGACACAGTGGACTTGGAGACCATCTTTGCGGAACACCTTTGGAATATTGTTTTACAGTCACTGAATGTATTGCATACTGATATTCAGAAAATAAATTATGATGTACATGCTGTACAATAGTAAGGATTCTTATATCTCCAGTAACTTTAATCAAAACTATCAGGATGAGATTTGCAAGCCCAGAGTTAAATCGGAAGCAGTTTCCCTTTTTTGTAGGCAGGTCACAATTCTGCACCCATCTGGAGTTTTGCCATCAGCCTTAGTAGGCGTGTGGTTTTATTGTTAGTTTGAAGATTGAAATGTCTCTGCTATAGGCAAATAACACTTCTGAGACTCCGTAGAAGTGTTCTGACTTAAAATATTCATTGTTATTGACAAGGTTGTAACTCAGTAACATCATTACCAGAAAACTTATGTAAGTTTCTGAACTTGCTTTGAATTTATGACTAATAATGATTGCTCAGCCAGTGCTCATAGGATCTGAACTGCTGTTACCCCCAATTTACAATCCAAAAGAGTTGAATTGCCAGAAGAATTGTGATGAATCTGTCTTGTGACTTGAGACACAAACTATGCATGAATATTGAAATATTTTATGAGCACATTTTAAAAAATAAGTCAACTATGGGAGATGGCCAAGAGTACAGTTGATATCAGTGGAGGCATCCTTATACTATCTAATTTGTTTTCATTTTCACAGTAAATATTGTAGTGATTATAAGTGACGCTTGCATCAGTACAACTCACAAAATTAAGCTTTGGTTGTTCAGCTAAAGTATGGTGCAAAGCCATTCATCCCAATGAAGTAAAAGCAGTTTAATCTCAAAGTCCAGTTAGATTTTGAATTCTGTATCTACATCTTCAGACATGAGTATCAGTTATCATCAGTGCTCACTGTGATAATTTCTGATGAGGTTACACTAAAAATTGGGCAGAGATTCTCAAGTCAGTTTTATGTAGTCAGTTTTAAACTAAATATCCGAGAGTCAAACACTTTTAGAGAAGCCTCAAGTGTAGGAATAATCTCTCGAAACAGCCAGTGGCTTCTAATTTCTCTTGAAAAAGTTGTGAAGGAATGGAGGAATAGCTCTAGGGGATAGTCTTTGGTTTTAGCAGATACTTGAACGCTTAATCATTGATAATTACTCATTCAGGTCTGCTTGGTGCAGCTGGATCCTTCATATTCCTTACCAAATTGGGGCATAAACAGCACTGAGGTGGCAGTTCTGCACAGTGCACCAAACTTCATTCCCGCCTTTGCATCACAGAAAATGTACATGATTGATTGTACTGACATTAAAGCACTTTAACTGTTTGTTCAGAAATCAAGATTTGGCCATCCAAAATAATGAGTTTCTCTTCAGAAGAACATATGTTTTAAAATCTGAGTCCTTTTATTTGCTTTTACTTTTGAGCCTGAAAGATTCGCATATTTTATGTCTTTATTGGCACTTTTGGGGCTTGAAGCTTTTCAAAGGATAATTCTCCATGATCACCTGAATGCAGGAGTTGGGGTTTAAGTAAAACTCAATCTAATGTGGCTTGCAATGAAGTAGTAAAGGATATTAATTTCAATGGTAGTAGGAGCAGATGTGTAATTGTGCCTCTATCCTTGTTTGTATTGTAAGGCTATGCAAGAAATCTTTTGGCATGAGGTATAGCATACCCTGCAAATGTTGTACTTCACTGTTAACTCGATGTTTTGTTAAGATTTTGTATATCTGATAATACCAATGATAAAGTCTTGTGGCTGTGTACAGTCTAACACAGTCTTAAACAATTCCAGTGTAATGTGTATTATGCAAAATCTCTGTAAAACAGAGAGAGTTTGTGCATGGTGAAAGAATGGGCTTGGTTTTGAAGTACAGGTTGCTAGTGAGCACAGCATTCCAGGAAGGGCATTGGATACAGCCATGGCAACTCTGGGGAGACAAGTAAGCCTCACATAGGAGCTGTATAGCACTGCGGTTCTGATATGCCCTCTGCACTCACTTTATTGTCACTATTAGATAAGCAGTTCAGGTTTTAAAAGCATGTATATAACTTTCTTTCCCATAAGAGGAGAAATGTTACTGATAGTTATCTGTAGTCTGTATACTGTCAATGCTCTTGAATTTAACTGTCAAATTTTCACAACAGCCTCACTCCAACTGCTATGAGGATAAAGTAACAGTCCTACAAACCCCCTTTTGATGACCATCAGTTACACAAGGGTGCTAAACTTAATGCAGATATAGCAGCATTTTCAGAAGGGTCAGTGTGATGTGGAGCCTTTATTTTGATGACTTTCAGTAAGACTTGAGACAAGTTAAACTTCTGTACTGTTAAGTACTGTATTGGTAGGCACTTAGCTGCCTTTTTGCAAAACAAGTAACAAGGGGAATTTCAGTTAATCCAATGGGAACTAGGCATTAGGTGCCTTAGGCACTTCCAAAAGTCTGGCTAAGCATTTGTCATCATATTTAGCTGGTTAAACCAAAAAGTTCACCCTTAAAACCCTTTTGAAAGAGTAGGTTTCCGGTGTATGAATTCTAGTACCTGGGTGTGCAGGTATCTGCTAATACTTCAGAAGTGTCAGTGCAAGCATCGTGGTTATAAAGCGAGGGCAGGTTGAAAAAGCTTTGCTTAACGTGTCCCTTCCAGACAGCACATTACATAAATTGTTTAGGAACAATGTTATTTCTGTTTCTAATTTTATATTTATTAGATTTAACATCATTATGGAGAGAAAATGAAAACAGAAAATGAAAACAGTATTCTCAGTCTGTTTTGAGAAATGTGGTTTTCAAGAATTGTCAGTTTGTCATGCTTCTGGATGCATTAGAAACAGTGAATGCAAGTCAGCTTGATTAAATTGTGAAGTGATATTAAAAATGCATTTGCAATTGCAATTACTAGATTGTGTTGTATGCTAACTGTTGTCATTTGTGTCATGGTGGGAGGTCCCAACTGGTTAATGATGCTGTTTAGCAGCATTAAGTGAAGCATTTGCTTATATGTGGAAACATGTATTTCTGTAATGTTTTTTTTTTCTGTCATCAGGTGCTTTGCCTAAAATTGAAGCTGCTTAAAATTTATAGGATAGGCTGTTGTCAGTGCCTGCAAGCAGAACACGGTATCGTTTCTAGAGTGTATATATGAAAGGGCCTACAGAGGCTCACTCTATAGGAGCTGCAGACATGAGAATTTTAGCTGTTTTCTCTTAGCATCATAGAAGATGACACTGGGCACACCTGCACTGCCACAGAATGAAAAGAGTGAGGGATTGTGTTCTCTCAAGCTCTCTGGCAATAAATGTTCCCTGGCCTGCACCTTGCAGAAGCTCTGAGGAGGTTGCAAAAACTGGCTTTATTCCCAGCTGGCTGATTCAGAAAGAAATTAACTGGTTGAAAAAGAATTCCCCCCTTTGTTGCAATTTTTCTGCTTGTATATGTGACTGCTCCAGGCCATCTACTCTGGTGGAGAAATGTGAAAGGACAATGCAAATGTTGGTTCTCGTACATTCACATTTGCTTTTTCTTATGGAAGTTTTCCTTGCTTTTCCAGCTGCTGCAGCCCTCTTGTTGGTGTAGGAGTGGTGCGAAAGCAGAAGGCTAAAGCTCAGTGCTCTCTCTGGATGTATAACAAATGAAATATGCTAAAATATGAATTGGTTTCCTCTCTTGAGAGTCGCCTTTTATTAGATGTTTTCAAGATCTCATTACTCATTTGGTGTTTTGTTTTCTTGAAACTTCAAATAGTTTTAAACTGTTCCCTGGTTGACTAACATGGATGTTGGCTGAAAAAAAACAATAGTGTAGTAGTGTCTTGAGTATTGCCTGTTTGGTAGATGATGTTCTAGCTTGAAACTGCCAGGTACATCCAACGTATTACCGATTCTTTCAGCCGATCTCATCAACACTTTTGTTAGAAAGCAGAAGAGGGAGTACATCTATCACTGGAGAGATGTGTTGTATATGCTGTATGATATGTAGGGAATTTACTAAAGCCAGTAACTGGTAACACTGCTTGAACAGACTCTGGGTTTGTGTCGTGATTTTATAACCTTATATGAATATAAGGTGTTTTATGTGACGTTTGTCCTCTAGACTGGTGATTCTCAGTCTGTCTTTTCATAGAGTAGCAGTTAGCAGTGCAAATTGAATGGTAGGAAGTGCTATGAAGGGGAGAAACGTAAAACAAAGAATATCATCCTTTCACTGTATGAATTCCTGGTGTGCCCACTTGTGTACTGTATACACTTGAGTACTCTATACAGTTCTGATCCCTTTGAGTGGGGTGGAAAGGCCTGACAGGAATCAGCTGGTAACTTGTTTCTTCCAGCATGAGAACTGAGTGCCATTAAATAAAACTATCAGGAGATAGATTCAAAACAATAAAAGGTGTTTGTCTTCCACATAATGATCTTTGGCACTGCTTGCTGTAAGTTTGTTTAGGGCTTTTTTTCTTGAGTAGCAGGTTTCATGGATTTTGTGGGAGACAGGATGAGTACTGGGAAGATCCACTAAATGTTACTATATGGACAAACCAAAGCAGACTAGGTAAAGTAGGTCAGTCCAGGACAGTATTCCAGGGGGGTATTGTACATATCCAGACATGCTCTTTTTGTGTTCCATTATGGCTGTGTCAGAAGCTGAGAGACTAGATGGGTCCTTTGTCTGAGCATCATTTTGATGCTACTTAGTGCTGCACTTGAGGATTATTGAACTAGAAGTTAGAACCAGTCCTAGACCTACTGTCATTTGCAACTCGTCATTAAAAAAACTAACAAAGAAGTATATTCTCCAAACTCCAGGTGTATCTGGAATCCTGGACAATTGCTCAAAACCTATGTAGGTGCCTCCACTCTGAGCTGCTTTGTGTCTGCCTCAAGTAATTTTTATGTTTACATTATTTTTTTCTTTACAAACATTTCATAATGTTTCTGGCACATCTTCAAATTTTAAAGCTCTGGAAAAGTTTTTAAAGTATGTAAGTATGGGTCGTCTTATTTAATTGCTGAATAGTTTCTTGGTTTTAAGCAAACACTAGTATTTCCTTAAGCAAGATAGAGAAATGGCTTCTGGTATTTTACTAAATAAGGCTTGGCTTAAATTCCACTTTCATTATGCGATCAGTCCTTTTGTAAGACACAAATATTCCAGACATTTTCCCTGCATGAGTGAGCAGTTGCCTTCACCCCAGTGTGAAACTGTGCTCCCAAATGCTTTTCCCATTTACTCTTCCTACCTCTTTCAATTTAATTTTAGAAAACAATAGGTTGGTTAAAACTGTAAGAAAACTTCCAGAATGCCATCTTAATGTATGGGTTTTTACCATGCAGCTGTTTTTCTTCAGCTAAGAGGAAACTATAAATGCATTTTTAATGCCAGGAGCTGGGCTTAAAATGCCACTACTTATCCAGTGGGAATAGATTTGAAAATTAGTAAGCAATTAGATCAGTAGACAAATACATTTTACTTAATGTTTCACGTCTCATGGGCCTTTCAAATATCCTGTTAGCATCACCTGTTCTTAACCTGCAACCTTTTAAATCTTTACCTCGTCTTAAATGGGAGAGTTACTTTAAAAGGGAAATTTTCCTGTATATTTTTAATTTTTATTTATGAGCTGAATATTTTTATTTTTTTTTTTTTTTAACTTGCATGATTTCTCCAAGGGCAACAGAAATGTACTCGAACACTGAGCTTTTCTTGGAGAAAATTTCTTCCTGTAGATAACCATCTTGAGAAGGGCCATAGCTGGGGTAACATGTGGGTCTTGTTCTGATCTTTTGAACTTGCTTGAATTATGTCCTTAGTAAACACCAGTGATGTATTTGTTTATAATTGCTTATTTTTCTTGCTGAATTTAGACCTCTCTGAGCCATCTGTCATATGCCACATAGAAGCCGCTATTTAGAAATGGGGAAAATGTAGGGATTGTAGACTTTCATTTTTACTGTTTCAAATATTAAGGCCAGCCCTTGAGAACATTGAAGAAAAGACCTTGTCCTCTTCAACTGTACTGTAGAAGTGTCTCATCATTCCTTGTCTGTCAGAAGTTCACATTGGGTTGGTGATACTATAAGAACTTCCATCCTAGGTACTAAAACCTTAGTTCTGCAAAAGATTTGGGCTAGTGAGCCCCCTGGACTTTGGTGGCTGTGCCACAAGGGAGACCTTACTTTGTGAAATTCAGGCTTTCTGCTTCAGCAGTGCAACATTCTGCTCTTGAGTTAACAGTGCAGTAGAGCCTGCAGGCACTTTGCCTGAGACATCAGTGGGAGTTTTTCTTCAGACCTGCCCATAGGAAGTGAACTGAGGCTGAATTTCATTAGTGCTAACTAGCTGGTTATCATATTTCCTGTTGTGTGGTGTGAATCATTTAATGTCTTCTTCATGTGACTGCAAAGGACAGATGGCATTTAAAGCTGTGTCTACAGCTGTTGGTTTTCTTGAAAAATGGCTGTATTTATCCCTCTGGAAAAAAAAGCAGAGATAATAAAAAAAAATTTGCCTGTTACTTATAAACCTCGCAAAATTTGAAGTGATTTCCATTTTTACACGTCACTTTTTTATTGTGTGTCATTGAAGACCATTTTATCAGGTGTTCCAGAGCATCCCTGTTGGCAGGAATTTCTCCAAACTGCTGCAGAGGGAAACATCAAAACCAGTCCTTAGAGCATGTATGCTATTTTTCAAGAGAACTGAAGCAGAACATGGAAATTCCCTTGTTAAAAATCTGTGTGTCTTTTTGCCAGACTTACTATATTCAGAAGATTCCTTTCAACCTTTTAAGGGATTACACTGTCCACTGCATGGTGCAGTTCTGCTAATGAAAATAGAGTGACACACAAGCACACCATAAATACGGAAGATCTAGAGTTGATTTCTACATGTAGCATTTTGTCTGTGCATATGAAAATTGACATCATGGTGTTGGAATGTTGACCGTGTTTTGCATTTTGCTAGCTGCTCTTACTGGAAAGCATGTGTTTCAAAGGGAGTTTTCAGTTTTTACAAGTCTTTGCTTCCATAATAATACAGTCTTATTTTGAATGTAGACTTCAGCTATGAATAAAATTTAACTCATGAAGTAAGAGATTCCTCTGGCACAAAATATGACTGAATTATGCAAACATTAACCAGTTATGTTCATTATGTGCATGTCTGGATCAGAATAGTCAAAGCCAACCTTTAGGTTCCACTGTTACCACTTAGCATTGCCTTACTCTGTTCAAGAATACTTTACTCTGAGAGTAAGGGTACTGAGTTTTGAGGAGATCCTCTCCAGAAAAGCTGCATTAAGTGTGGGGAAGCATAGTTGGCTACATAAAACCACCCTTTGTGGGAAATCTTCACTAATGTGCTTTCTTAGCTCCAGGTGGGTCTGTGAAAGAAGGAAGCTGAGAAGTGAATTAAACAGACTAGCAGCAATGAAAAAGTAGCACTAGCCCTTCATCTTCAGTAATCATCCAGATAAAATTGGCAAAACTCGATTAGGTTATTTTTCAGTAATGGGCTGGCTTGTCTCTTCAACCTTCATAATCCAACTCTTTTTCTCAGAATTCCAGGGTTATATACCCTGTAGAAATTTGGCAACCCAAGTTTCCCATGTCATCAACTCTATCCAGTCTCCTGAGAGAGAAGTTTTCTGGTACAACATCCTTGCACCTGCTATTTCTTCCCTTTTCAAAATCAGACCACTCTGAACACCTTTAATGAAATTATTCAGTTTAAAGCATTAAAGCAGTTTATTAAATTTTATGATAATGTGATTCCCCAAGTGATAAAAGGCAGGTCCAGTTCCATTAAAATGCCCTTGTGATGAAAGACCCACATTCTTGGTGATATTTTCAGTGTCTAAGGGTGACGGGTTTGAAAGAGTTAGACATCTATCTTATTCTGAGAAATTACATCTCCATCTCCAAGTTAAATCAAAAGTACCTAGTACCTGTCAAAGTGTATGTGCCTTTCTTTGCAGAGATAAGCTAGCACAATTTTTAAGAGGAGCATAACAACCCTTACAAAATAACATTCCTCATTTTTAGGTGGTGGTGTGCAATGCTGAAAGCCTTGATTCACTGCTGGAGTTTGTATGCTATGTGGGAATATGCTCATGTATATTGTATGTGACTGCACTAACAAAGTCTCAGGCAAAATGAGATTATCTTTAGTTGAGTTTTAGTCTGAGTTCAGTGTTAGCTGCAGGTTTCTCATGGACTCTTCTTTGCATATAAGTTACAAGGGTGCTTGTATACAACATACAATGATTTAGCCTGGTGTTATTTTTAGTTGAGAAGGTACCACAGTGGGATCTCTTTGCACAGCTAAATGAGAATGTGGGTCAAGAAACATGAGAAATGACGTTTCATCTTGAAGGGTGATGCAGTTTGCTTGGTTGAATACCTGCTTGAACTGAGGCTTGCAATGGCATGGTCGGTCTTACAGAATGGAGGCCTGCTTGACTGACCTATATTTTGTATTGGAATTTGCACTTTTAATAAAGTAGCTTAGAAGAAAATCCTGCTCAAAGCTGCATAAAGTTAACAATCAGTTCGGTCAGACATAATATATGTAGTGCTTGAAATAAAATTTGGATTGGAGGGGACGTGCTTGAGTCTAATGGATCTTGCTTTCAGAAACTATTACTCTATGTGAAGGCATTTGCATCAATACTTGTTCTGTTCATCAATGCTTGTTAAGTTCTGTTCAGCTTTTCAAATGCTGGTTTAGCTCATCTACCTCCATCTTTTTGGAGGGCTGCCCTAGCAGCCAGTGCTGTTTGTATGGGCTGTTAGTACCAGAGGATCTCTGCTGCAGCAGTTGTTTTTCTCTCTCTGGGTTTGCGTGAGGGTTGGTGCAGTACTTGGCTCTTCTGCAAGGCTCTGGTGTTGCAGAGATTTCTCAGTGGGATCAGCCCATTCATGGCTGATGAGCACATAAGAGCTCACATTTTTGAGACATGTAAACTGACAGGGTTCTCACCTATCTGTTATTTTCCTATATCTTGTTAAAGTTTATGGGTTGTTATACCAGTTGAAAAAAATATTCATAGTTCTTAATATTTCATCAGAACATTTCAACATAAACAGGTAACTTTCCATCTCAAATGTTCAGATATTAATTGTCATGATAGCTACTTGTGACTTTTATTAGTTATTTCTAGAGTCCTATTTCAAGTATAGCAAGATTTGTGCAGGCTTTTTTGTTAGGGGTGAAATTTAAACTTTATTAGGATTAAGTGTTTAATTGTATAATTTGCTGCATATGTTGCAAATACAAGCTGCTATGAATAGATCCTCTGTAAAAAATAAAAAACCAAAAGCATTTGATATATACTTAAATCTAACATGTTATCTTTAATGGAAATTATACAAAGAGATTTACAGAGAAGGGTTTATTCTATTAACCTTAATTTCTTGAAAACATTTCTCAACTGAAGTTGAATTTAGTTTCTGTATTTTGACTTTGTTCAAAATGTGCTGTACATAAATTCGTTTGTTCCTTGAATATTATTCTGAAACTGGTACAAATTGTCTGGTTTTCATATATAAGAAAGGAGAAAAATGAGTAGGAGTAGGTGGAATATTTATTTAAGTGGGGTGCCCTGTTTCTCTACTTGTCCACTCACAGTAAACTAGAGGATTTAAGTGCAAGGTTTCCTGTTATTTTACTGAATTTTTTTAATGTAATTTTTATACCTTGTAAAGAACCAGGTTCTCCCTTTCCTACATATCTTCATCCCCCAGATTCCTAGGTAGCAGCAGTATAGAGCAAAACCAGGAGGGCAAAGAGCAAAACAAGCATTAGAAATTCACCCTAAACCTTCGAATGCAATCTTTCAATTGGTGTATGAAAGCACATAAAAAGTGCAAGCTCTCATATTTGATTCTCTTTATTCCAAAGTCCTTTTCAAGTAATCTGTTAGAGCAAAAGGGACCTTCCAATGGGGGGTTGCTGGTGTCAGTGTAACAGATACAGCACCCAGAGGTGCTTAAGGGAAGTGAAAAATCAGCTGAAATACTCGTTTTTTAAAAAACCTACACAAACTGAAACCTATTTGTTCTAAAACCTGGGGTTTCCCAGTTCAGGGTAAACTGTAACTAAAATTGGTCCCATTCAACAGAATTTCAAGCTAACAATTCAGGTTGAAAGGGGGGAAATATACCAGTGGTTAGAACCACTGCTTGGTCTGTGTCCAGTACAGAGACTGATAGCAATCTTTATCACCCAGTCAAGACATGTATCTATTAAAATAATGTTAAAGCTGTCTGGCATTATCTTACAAGTTATATTCAAGACTTCATAATAACGAGCAGAAGAACCCCCCAGAATAAATTAAGAAATAAAAAGTAGATTTTGTTAGATGACAGAAAGGTATATTCTGTCATTGCAATGTCCATATTGAGAGCTGGGAAGTTTTGTATTTTTTAATAGACCCACGACAAGAAAGCAATCATTGCCTATTTCACTGTTAGACAGCTTCAATCCTGACACCCAGCTCTTTCAACTTAAGGGCAAAACAATTTTCAGCTACCCATACTGAATGTTTTTTTTTATGTGGCAATACAGAAATCATTTGCTTGCTCGGGATCTTAAGCCTGTACACGCATTTTTAGGTTCAGTAAATGTAAATATTTTAAAAATAATTCCCAGTTGTATTAAATACATGTTTTTAATTGTAGTAGCTCTCAACCTCACCAAGGAAAAACCAGATCGTTTTAAACTTCAAAGCACATTCAATCTTCTTTTATCAAAACCAGTTAAAATTATGCATACAAGTGTTTGGCTAGTTTACAAGTATCAAGATAATAAAAAAGCACACGCTAGAAATAATTCAATGAATTGTTGGAACATGAAAACATGAATCCAAAGTGCTAAAACAAGCCAAGGAAACTGTACACATCTCTCTACTTGTTTCCTGTCAAATCCTATGGAAAGCAATTCAAAACACTGAGCTGAACTACTGTTACCTATGCTACTCCTAACAAACGCATTCACCCAGGAGAGGTGATATACTTCTATTACTTAAGCTCTTGCTTTTATCTGCCTATAGCTTTGTAAAATTTCCTCTGAAGGATACCATGCAACATTCAGCTCTTCTCTCCCCCTCCCATCAGAGATTTCAGTACAAGTACTAAAGTTATTTAAAGACTGACATTAAAATGAAAGGGGGGTGGAAATCATTTTATGTGCTTGAACACGCTATTATAGCTTTTTTGCCTGGAAGCTCTGCTGTCCAAGGCTTTGGAAGAAAAAGCCAAACATTTGTCTGGGGTCCTTTATGCTGGGAATGCGCCCCTCTATTTCCTTGGGAAAATCTTTACATTTGGAGAAGCCTTAGCAAAAACATTTCAGTTTGCACATGGCAGGACGTTTGCTAGTAATTCTGTCTCTAGTGGGCTTTACAGCTTGAATAGAACTGCCTCAGAGAATTTCTCCTTCCAGAAACTGCGATCACTGTGGTACAAAGAGACTGAGTGCACGGGTACTGTTGATGTGGAACAAACTCTTTAACACCCACCACACAGGCACTGAATAGCCAGACAGAGGAGCTGGAACCATGACTTAGAGATGAAGGAAAGGAAAAAGAATTGGGATGAAATAGAAAACAATGGAGAGACAGAATGGAGAGACAGAACAGACACTAAGTTGGAAGGTAACTGGGTAGGAACTCATGTAAGGGAAAGTAGGTGAGAAACTGACTGGATAATGCACACAGAATGACACCAAGGCTATTTATGAACCTCAGGCAAGAAAACTGGTTTGAGAAAATGAAGAAAGGAAAAAAGAGGAAGGGGAAGAACTATAAGCTGAAGAAGACAAAGGCAGGTTTTGGAACGAACAACCACTGCAAAATTTGAATAGAAATAATTCCTTTCCACGCACCCCATTTTTCCCAAACCTACATTCTGTCGGAAAGGAACAACGAAACCCATTGGCCACGTGTTTCTTATCTTTCTCTTGTGGCCAGTCCATAAAGAGGGTGACAGCCTAGCACAATAGGTCAGTTACCCAATGGTAGAGACTTGCTCACATGCTGAAGGTTTCATTATCACTGACGGCCACAGCACTGTGGTGAAGAAAAGCTGCTTGTTGCAGAACTTGATAGGGAACTGCCAGAAGATGAAGGATGGTCTCCCAGTAAAAGCAGACAAGCATTATCCTGGAAATACAGACACTATTCCTACCCCTGCTACAATTCTTTTGTGCTAGTAGGCAATGTTTAAGCCAAAACTTTTCAGACACAAAACTCCTTCTGCACTAATTTCTGGGCACTTAATCTGTGAATCTGAGTGATTCCTCACAGCAGCAGATGAAGTCATCCACGCAACTGAAGGCCCGTATACTAGTAAATGATGGGTTTCATAACAGGTACTCAATCAGATGGGAACAGACAACCCTCGTTGGATTGACCTCTTTTTGGCCAAGGTCCTCATCTTTAAAAATGAGGCTACTGCCACCACTGGAATGCAAGATTATTCCATTTCATCAAATCTGATTTTAAAATTCAAGTAATTACATTTACATCACTCCTTTTGATAACTGTTCTTCCTATCAATGGCTGTCTGGAAGAGGACTATATATTGCCAGTAACAACATCTCCTCAGATAACCTATATGTTTCTTCTCATTTTTGAATATCCTACTAAGCAGGGATCCAGGAGAGAGGGTTCAAAAGCCGAGTATCAGGCAAAAGTCCCACCCTGTGTGAATGTGGTGCAAGATTAAGTTCTTACAAAGAACTGTGTAGCTCATGAACACAGGCTGCACCCTTCCTGACAGCAGAATGAGGCTGACTGGAAGCCAGTTATTAAGTACTGGGCAGAGCTAGAGTTACATGAACTCTGGACAAAATGGAGTTTAATGGGACAAAACCAGACAAATACTGATATTTCAGTTGAGCTGGAGACCATTTTCCCATATCTACTTTCTCATGATGCAAATTCATTTCAGTTTTGGTGGGTTCTTTCTAGTTGCAATTGTAGTCTACAGCAAAATACTATTTCAAGTAATCATACTAATATTCTATCAACGCTTAACCTCCTTTTTCATTTGTGAATATGATGTCCTCTATCTCCACCTTAAAACTTGAGCAACACTTCCAAACAAGAATATGCTAACACACTGACTTATACTTTGCCCCTTTCAGGAGAGCAGTGTTAAAGAACAGAAAGCTAGCTAAGGTAACCCTGAAAAGAAAAACTGGCAAGCAACAACAGCCTGGTTCCTCAGCACTCACTCTGGCCACTCCTTCACAGCCGACACTGTGTTGTGGTCAGAGAGGAAACTGAAGAGGCATAAGATAACAACCACTCTTGAAACAACTCTTACTTTGGAGGCAAAACCTGTTTCAAAAGCAACAGAGGAGAGGGAAAAGGTGCAGTTTCCTGGACTCCAGATAGGGATTAATACATGTCTTGGACATATCAAAACTTGAAAGGCTCCACTGTCCAAAACTTCTCACCTCTTTCAGTTGATCAGCACTTCCCCATGATGCTGAGCGCTGATGTGACCTCTTTTCTGCTCCCTCTTCAGCCCAGCAGCTAGGTGTCTAGAGGAGGAAAAAAAACAAAAGGAAAATATACTGTACTGAATTGTCTAGATGAGAACACTTCTGTCACAAATTACTGCTTTCTGCAGTGTCAGAGAACAGGCATTCGAGTGTCTGAATAAATTAAGAACGAAGAATAAATTTCAGGATCAGATCTGCAGCAGTAACAGCCTCAAATAATAATAAGGAAGAAAAATACAGAAAACTAAGGCTTTGCAAACTTGCATTTACACGGGATGAGGACTACACATTACTGAAGAAGGAATCAGAGGCAGGGCAGTCACAGAGAAATTACCTGGCTACTCCCATCTGTGCTATGGTGTCCGTTTCTCGTTTGGATTCAGTGGACAGTTTAGAAAGCCACACAATAAATAAAAGTGCACAAACAAACTCAAAGACCAACAGCCAGGACTCACTTCTCCCACCTGTCTTCCTCAATCACTGAGCCATATCATCAATTCCTTCTTGCTAACTCTGACTTGATACAGAGTTTGATACACCTTTTTTTACTTTCAGCCCTGATCTACATGAGCACAACAGTGACAGGAAGACCTTCTCCAGCCTTGATGCAAGCCCTCAGTCTCAGGACTGTCTCTGGATGTAGGAGCTATAAAGTTAAATCCCAAAGATTGAGAAGAGTCTGAGAGCCGGATCTCCCAAATTCTCCACAAGACTATCATGAAAATTGAGGCTATGCACCAGCACTTCTGACCAAGGGAGTCACCGGCTGCCAGAGGAGCAACGGGACATCTAAACTCCATGGCGAGTTTGGGGTATGAACCATATAAAACTAGAGGCACATATATAAATTTGTGACTGATACCACTAAAAACAAGGCAAATTTGGCTGTGAGCTTTTTCAGGAAGACCACTGCTGATACACATCCAGGACCCCTGCCAAGCAGGAAAGACAGGATCTGGGATGCACCTCCCTAAAGGACTTCCTTCTTACACATGGAAAC